>CCAG010019889.1:0-28061 GCA_001077435.1 Glossina morsitans morsitans | reverse complement strand
GAGAGAGAGAGAGAGAGTGAGAGTGAGAGAGAGAGTGAGAGAGGGAGAATTTTGTCACTCAGCGTAGTAAATCATCTGTTGTTGATTTGCTGAATTCTAGGATAAGAAGAAGAAGCGGCAGGGGGTTTTTCCTTCACCGTCAGCACTAACTCTTTTCATTCAGTTAGGTGTAACTTATATGCCGACACGTCCAAAGGGAAATATTTTCTGATCGATTAAAAATACGACGTTAAGAAATGGGCGCGATCTGTCCACGGATATATCCGCTATGCAGAAGAAACTAATATAACTTCCGAAAACGTTTGCACTTTTTCAAATTTCATTTCCAATTTTCGATTTCGTATACATACTTGTGAAAAGCTGCCAACTAAATACTTCCCATAATCACCTGCATGTTCGGGGCAAAATTTCTATTTGTCAGAGAAAAACCAAACTAAACGACTCGGATTGGAAAAAACTACTTGCCAATATACCGTATATCTCGTTGTAAGTTATTCCTACAAAAGATAAAATTGTACGAGAAAAATTTCGATATATAAATTTTGTTGTGCTCAGTTGTTTTAAAATTTGTGGGTAAAACAAGTAAGAATATTATATTTGGTCGTGACCGAATCTTTTATACCCATGATCGATGAGAAAAAAAAAGAGAAGAACTAATTCTCCATACTCTATAATGTCTGGGGGGCATGGCTGATTTTTTCTATTTTCAGAATAAAAGCGTAACAAGCAAAAACACGGAAAGCCAAGTTGTTTACAATTTGTGTTGCGCAGGCGTGTGAGCGTTGTGGGCGTGCCGTTTGGACGATTTGGATTCTCTTAAAATTCTTTTGCAAATTTATAGGCAATATTTAGCACAGTTACTACGCGATTGAGGAGATGGACAGCTGGACAGATGAGCAGACCGACATGGTACATTCCGAATGTGAAATTGACCAAGAGTTTATATGATTCATGGGACGTTTGGAGATTGTTTCTGCTTTTTATTCCTTTTGAAAAATAGAGATGTTCTCAGTTTATGTAGTACTATAGGCGTGTCCTTCGACCGATTTGGCTCATTTTCAATACCAATCTGAAGAACTCCCAATTTTTTTGTTAATTTGAAGTTTAGAACTACATTTTTGCGGCCAAGAGAATGTTTAAAGCAGATATTACATGGACCGACGGACGGACGGAAATGTTGAAAACCATTCAGTATTTGTTGCTGACGAAGAGTGTATATACTTTGTGAGGTTTTTGAAGCTTCCTTTTGGACGTTGCAAACATGTTATCAACGAACATACTCTTCATTCTTCGGTGATGGCTATAGCGAACCACTACATTTAACATATGTGTTATTCAGCCTTCCTACTTTTATAATATATCAAACGTAAGTTGAACAGTAATGTTCTGAGAAAAGATAAATGTTTCCACTATTATAAGGTTTAATTAAAAGTTATTTCTTGGTTATTAATTAAACAAAACCTGACAAAGAATTATTTGAGTTGTGAGTTAACTTTAAAGAGGAATAACTGAATAAAGGCATAATAAGAACTAATGAAAAGTTAAGTGATGCCAACAGAAGTACAAAAGACACAATTCATGCTACGTTTCAAACTGAAAGCAATAAATGAACATTTTTACAAGGAAAACGCAGCACGTAACACGCGCATCAAAGGTACTCTTTAAAAAACGTCAACAATAAAAAAATTGTTGACGTTTTCCTAACCGGCAACGGGGCAGAAGTTGCAAATATATAAAAACCTTTTTCTTTCCCTTTTCGACTTTCGCACCTATTGTTGTTTAAATACGCATACAAGCTTACTAGAGAAATTCTGTAGAAGCATCGTTGATGGGATGTGATGTATGTGGTCTTTCAAAATGTTCCGCTAAGAAGCAATAAAAATTACTCTTTTTTCAGAGCTTGTTAAGGTGCCAACAATAAATGTGTTCGAGTATAAAAGCGAAGACGTAAAAGAATAAGAAGGAATTCTCATGATTTATGAGACGACTTGGATTCCACCGGGCTTATGCATAAACTTTACACAAAATTTCCTGCTTACGGCATGAATGAACGGCATTAAGTAAAAAAAAAAGAAAGAAAGATAACAATAAGTAAAAACAAGTAATAACACTTTAGTCGGGCAAACTTGGCTTCTAGATACTCTACGCCACTTCGCTTACTTCAGTCGTTCATTCACTTTCGCGATAATACATTATGTTTATGTGAAGGCATAATTTTCGTGACAATCCCAATATTGGAGGATACTCAAGAGATTCATTAATTTAAGAAACCCCTCCATTGTTTCCATCATAAAAATCTACAAGTTACTTTGTCGTTGTTGTGTTGTTGTTTGTTATAGAAGCGTTTATTTCTCAGGATGTAAGTAAAAGCGCCATTTGATCCATACTTTATATCAAGTTACTGTTACAAACCAATTTTCATCATAAAATAGATAAAATTGGATATTTTGACTATATAAGGGGTTATCTTTCATTAAGAACTTTATATGAGGTGGAATGCAAGAAATAGACCTCCGTGGTCCAAATTCGTTAAGAAATTTTGAAAATTAAATCGTTTTACTAGATAAAGATTCAGTTTCTGTAGGTGCCGTAGAAATATGACAGGGGGTTTAGAATATTGTTTCATCACAATGCTTTAGAATGCCCAAATTCAAATAATTCTGCAATGGTCGAGAAAGTTGTCCAAGGCGAACCATGTTCTTCGTTAGGCCAGAACGCATCATCGTTATATTTTAAAAACTGCAATCCGTAAGTTGGACACAAAGCTACATGCACGGATATCAGACGGAAAGACAGATGGATGCACATACAGAAAAAGAAGTTTATAACAAAAAATGAGTCTATCTCAAGTCCTTCTGTGCGTTACATACGTAGACAAAAGCTTAACTTACCCTGGACCGAATACGGTGTAGGAACTAAAGAGTAAATATGTAAGACAAGATGATTGTGACTGGAAGTTAACCGCACAAGTATTATTTATACTTTCTTATCGGTTTTAGTTGCTAATCAACAACCGTAGGGGAAGGGACGAAGATAAAGATTGTGAAAAAGTTTTTCCTGTTAAAATATTCAGCAAAGAAATAAAAAAAATTACTTTACTTTTTGCGATGCATCTGGGATAGCGTTATGAATTACAGGCAGAGAAATTGAGAACGGCCAATATGTATATTAAATTTGAGCCGTTGTCTTCAAAAGTGGTATAAATCCATTTAATAAGATAAGCATTTTAATAGTTTGAAAAATATTGGAATATGTGAATATGTTCATCTTATGTTTCTTTACCCATCAATGAAGGATGAGGGGAATATTTGTTTCATCAAAACGTTTGCAACGCCCAGAAGGAAGCTTCAGAGATTTTAAAAAGTGTATATATTCATGATCAGCATCTGATTCTGAATCGATTTAAGCATATCCGTCTGCCCGTCTGTGTAATGTGTGTTATAAGCCTGACCGCAAAAATAAAGCTATTAAGTTGGAATTTGGCAGAAATATTGAAAGTTCTTGTACGCAGGTTGGTATTGAAAATGAACCAAATCGGTCGAAAGACACACCTATAGCACTACATAAACTGACAACAGTTCTGTTTTTCCAAAGAAATAAAAATTTGGGGTTTTGCTCGTTGCTCATAACCTAAAATTAATGAATCTACAAAAAATTTCTATGGGCAATGCTAAAGCATATGTAGAAAACTTTTTAAGCCCACCTAAGCGTGCTCTTCTGTACCTCTGTCCGCCTACCCAACTGTGTCGTATCTGTGGTAAACATTGCCTCGTTATCAGAAGAGGAGATATCGCCGACGAACTTACAAAAGAATTGGAAAATTACGCAAAAAATTCAAAGGACACGCCTATGCAACAAAAACTGTGAACACATTTGCTTTCCCTGTTTTTTGCATTTTACTCACGCAATATTATACAGTGTGAAAATTTAGTGATTTTCATTTTTTTTAGTCTTTTTTAGAATAACGGTTATGAGCGTAAAAGATTGGGTTACGACCGAATACGATTTCCTTACTTGTTTCAATTATCTATAGACACCTTTTAAATTTGCCTTAGTAAGGCTTGATAAGATTAGCACTCTAAATCCATATAAACCCAATTCTTTTTTTACACGAATTTTTTTTTACACGTATTTTTTGGGAACGTATCTATAGTGTAAAAAGAGAATTAGGTGTATTGGGAAAAAGTTCCATGAATTTTTCCTTTATCTTCCTCTTCCGCAAATCAATAAATCGACAACAGATGATTCACTCTGTGGAGTAAAGAAACTTTGTTCCTCTATTATACTACCACCCCTTTTCGAGGTAAATATAAAACAGTTTACTAGGAAAGTCGAAGAAATGTTTAATGTTTTCATTATATTTACCAATAAACATTTTTAAGTTAAAAAGCGACTTTTGGAAATTTATTCATATTTTTAGAAAATAATTTTTTTACAAAACTAATCCAGATATTTAACTCAATTTATGATCTAAAGTTATGCATAAAAAATGTTGTTTTTTATTTAGTGAAGTAATTTTTTTTTTTTTTTTTTTTGCTCCAACACTTCTAAGTACATAAACGTAGATTTTTATGTACGCACTGAAGGAGATAATAAAATTTTATGATTCCTTTTAGAAAATATGTTGATTGAAACAATTAACAAGTGCTAAGCTAGCAAGTTAGAGCATGAAGAGAGCTGTAATGACATTTGCGCCAGACACACAGAAAATGTCGTGCAGCAAAGACTGGAGATCTGAACACAAATGACGATGCTGTTCTTATCGCCGCGGTAAGTATATATACTGCCTGCCTGCTATAGTGTTTTAAAGCAATTTTTTCTAATTAGTCATATGCCTGCTTGCAACATTAGGAACATTTCAAATAATTTCCATAAGAAAATAAGGAAAAAATGAATGAAAATAATGAATGAGCTGGCAAGAGAATACATATGTACTTGTATGCATATAAAAGCATATTTATGGGATTTTTGATTGCTATTGAGCTGAACATATAAAAAAGAAAGCGTATACAGAAGTGTTAATTATTTCTGCTGTCAAAAGTAGTTTTTTATTTATTTTGCACCCATTACATATCAGCTAGAAGTTGTCAACAAGTCGTCTCAGCTTGCTTGGAATGGTTTGAACACATGCAGCTTCAAGTTTAATTTCTGTATTATCGTAACATCATCCTTTCATTGAAACGAATCATAGAGTGATAGCATGTTAATATTGTTTTTCAGATTTCGGACCATTCAGTGAATCAGGAAGCAATAGATTGTAATTATTAATCCTCAGCTTAATCAATCTAGTTATGTCCGTCTGTCAACTTTCCCTCTTTCTCTTTCTGTTTATGTGTATAGCATATTGACCTTTCCATCCAGTCCATTACGCACCATTCTACTTTTCGATCCGTTCAATTTGCCATTTCGTGCATCTGCCTATCCGTTTGTCCATGCATCTCATTCGTTATATCAGATTAAAGAATAGCAAATACAATATTTAATGCACCTACTTTTACAGTTAGAGATAATAATTTGGCAAATCGTCTGGCGCACACACTTGGTCATTATGTAATGTTGAAAAACTGAAAAGATACGAAAGAAGCCAAAAATTCTTTATATTACCTAGAAAGCTTTAACTTGTCGGAACCAGAAACGAGACCTTTCGAAGACCTTTTGCAAGAATGCTTTTTGCTGCAAAATTTCAAAAAGCTTGCTAAGTGAGAGTGATACCCTATAGGCATGTAGTCTTCTCGGTCATCGATAGAGGACTTAATGCAGATTGTACGGTTCATCTTCGCTTGAATATTAATTAGGAAAACTGACTATAATTATTTCTCATCCATGCATCAAACTATTTTGTAATCAGCTTTGCCTGAACGGTCGCGATATGAGGGATAATTGTGTGTAGGCGTACGTCTACCATAATGCTACCAACACTGTTAAATATAGAGATATTTTATAGAAGGTTCGCCAATCTTCGCGGTTCATCCCGTGCCACCAAAATGTAGACGCCACAGATCTATTGCAAATCTAGCAGTTTGTGATTAGCCAAAATAATTGCCACCACAGCAGCCTAATATTTTACATATATGTAGATAAGATTGCAATGAGTGGCGGCATACTATTAAGCACAGAACAAGTGGTCCTAAGTCATTCTTGGGCAAGTATTTGTTGGTGGACTAAATCTCATCAAAGTAATCGCAATGAGGCAGACGGACATATGGACAGACAAGCTTAGACAAATACAATTATTATCGGAATCGCTCGGGATACTTAAAAGGTGCGCCTATTCCAAGTCCTTCTGCTTTCGCTCAAGCTTAATATACCCTTGTAGCACAGGGGGTATAGCGTATAATTAGAACGCAACCAAAAGATTCAATAGTTTTAAGACGGCCGTATATTTAAAAAATGGATTTTAGATCTTTTTTTGCTTAAGTTGCCGTTTATTTGCAAACAACAAAGGGTTTTATGGTTGAATTTGAACGATTGCTCAATTATTTCCCTTTCAATTGAGTTTTTTTTTTTTCCAAATACCACTCTGGGTTTAGTTTTGTCTTCAATCACTTATCTTCATAACGTTTTCAACGTTCAATGCTCTTAAAAAAAAACCTAGCAATTTTAAATCGCAGCGCATTGAAAAAAATTCCTCTTAGTTGACCAGTTGCGTAAACGATGAATGAACACGATTTTCATGTCTTTCAAATATTTAGCGCTCTGGAACAAATATGCATACATCGAGTGAGGTTATGTCCCATTTTTCTTTTTTCTTCGACGTTGGAAAACTGATTTTATTTTCCTTTTTTTGTTCTATTACGATTGTTTTTCTCATTTCGCTTTCTACTCAAGAAAAAAACAAAAGGGAAAAAATTTTCAGTCTTTCATTTTCACAAAATGATTTTCTTTTTTTGCCAGAAAATCGTTTCGCAGTTTAGTTATTTGTCAATTTTTTACATTTTTTTTTTTTTTTCTTATTTTTTTTTGTATATCTAGTCGAGTTTTATTTGGCTTTGTGACCTAAAATTTTCGGGGTTGTTTACTTACTAAAAAACTTGGTTTGGAAAAAATGTCATTATTAAAACCGACTTTGATTGTAATTGCATTTTGAAAAGAATATAAAAACTTCACATATCAGATGCATGAAGGATGCATTTTTGCTTTTCATGGTCGCTGTAATGGATATCTTGAATCTTTCAAGCATTTCCTTCATGAAACTACTTTAGGGAGTTAAAACTTTTACGCCTTTCAGATACTATCCAATATCTGAATGATGGGAGGATACTCTTTCCGTAAAGATGTACATAACGGCTAGAAAATTAAGGAAAAAACCTCAAAATTCCAAATAATTTCTGATATCCGGCACCATCTGTAGTATTTCGTGCGAATGTATGCAAGCCGCGGAAAACCTTAAGGTAGACCTATTTTCTATGCCTTACATCATTTGGGGTACAAGGGTATATTAAATTTGTACGGATGTATGTAATACCCAGAAAAGCCTAAGACACACCCACCTTTTGCATATACCGCCACATGATGTCTGTCCATGTTATTCTGTGTTCAAACTACAAATCGCAATTTTTGAGATAATTTGGAAAAGGTTCGGATCTGCCCACTTTTTCAACCGCTCCCCATATAACGCCTTATTTTGAAAAGACAAAAATTGCATTTCAAAATTTTTCACAAAAACTCACCGAGTTGGTGAGAATTTGGAAGTTGGTAAAAATTGATTTAGCTGAGCCAAATTTTTGAAGATCCCCTTATAGAACCTTTCGTACGAACACTGAATCTTCATATGGTAAAAAAATATAATTTCCAATAAGAAAATTGATTCATAAAAGTCAATTGACAAAGAAATAAAACTCACCGATTTACGACCACATAGGACTATTACGTAAAGATTATCAGCATATGGAAACCCTTATATGCCAAAGTTGCTGTTAATTGTTAAAGTGGTCCAAGGGTCTATTTGTAGAACCCCACTCCATATAAGTCTTCCCATAAATAGTAAACCCTTCAGAAAAAGGTCAAATTCTAAATATTTTGTGATGAAAATTGGTCCTTAGTAGCAATTAAGCAAAAGAGAATAGGAAATTTGGATCACATAGGCCAATTTTTCAGATGCTAACATCTGTAAAGATTATCAGTTAACGCAACCCCTTATATGGAGAAAGATTTTCTATGGCAGAAACTGACAAAGAATACAATTTTTGAGGAGTAAATTAAGTTTGGTAAATTTGGATGACGTCATGTGCTATTTTAAGCATCCTCGAGCTCTCTCTCTGAAAAATATGCCTTTGCATGAAAATTATGCGTAATTTTTGCTGTAGTATTATCAAAACGGGTTGAGTAACTGTACAAGGCGCGTAAGTGTAGGGTATTTCATGGTCGCCTTTACCCGACTGTAATGTTCTTAATTGTTTTTGTTGTACCGATCGATTTAGAATCACTTTCCGACTCGATCTAAGCTTGTTTGTCTGCCTGTCCGTCTTGCTTTCTTTTGTTCAACCTACAAGCCACAAGTTTTGATGAAATTTGGGACACTGACGTCTTTTGAGCAAAGGACGCTTGCCACTGACAACTGGGTCGGCTCGGATCGGATCGGCTTTTCGACCATTTCATATATAACAGTTTATATTGAAAAATCATTTTATGAATAACTGTATCAAATGAAGTGACGTAGGGCATTTAACGGTGGGGGTCGTGCCATACCTGTTAACTATAATTTAATGTCAAATAGTTTTAAGGGCAGCGCACACTACAACAAACCCTTCATTAACAAAAAAATGGGAACGAGATGATGGGTATTTAAAATTCCTTCAAAGACGAAGCCAACTTCATTATACCTTTTACCTATTTAAGGATTTCATTTCACCTTTGACAAGAAGGCTTTTTTGTGTGAGTAGGGTTTCGCAGGACAACACTTTGTAAAATTTTTTTTTTCTAAAAGTACTTGAGTCAATAGGAAAGCATTTTTGTAATTTTGAAGAAAATTTTGTAAAAAAACAATTTCACTACATTCTGCTTAAAAAACAAAAACATATGCAATGTTACGCAAAATGGTCACGTAGTTATTAAAAATAAAAAACATAAAAAAAGGAAATAACAAAAAAGGCAATGGAGCAAGTATTGCAATACGAACAGTACACCGAGTCAAACAGGCGCTAATGCAGAACCTACAATGTGCAGCTGCTTTAATTGGAAAATGCATATCGAGCTCAAGTGAGTTGACATTTTAACTGTCGATAAAAATTAAAATTTATGAAAATTGCGGAGAGCACTTATATCGATGATATCAGTGTTTTTTCCGGTATTCGTTTTACTTGCAAGTTTCATTACTCGGTGTACGTACTGATATATCTCTTGCTTCGCGTGACATTTAACGGCTTTTATTTCAAACCCCTTCCCAATGAAAATCACCTGGGTAACCGCTATCGCTGGGAAAGCTATTACGGCATGTATACATAATTCCCCATTTGAAGCTTTCTAGTTTCATATGAATTCTGTATTGTTTGTTGTCCTTACAATGCAACGATAGGCTATTAAGTGTGTCTTTTTATTTGCAATAACAAAAACACTATGCTTTTGATGGCCATAAAAAACAAATTAGTAATACTCTTGATCGGGATGGAAATTTGAGTCGAATTAATTAAACAGACGTCTTAGGGATTAGCGATAAACGCATATTTCAAGAATGCTTTCTAGTCATCCATCCGTTTGCAACATCCAGAAGTCTGAAAGGTATACATATATTTGATCAACATCAAATTTTAAAGTTATTTAAGCACGACCGTCTGTCTGTCTGTTTGTGCAATATCTCTGCAGTATATTTCCGCAATAATTATGCTATAAGTTTTAAATTTGATAGAAACGTTGCAAGTTCCTGCGGGCAGGTTGTTACTGCAATTCAACCAAATCGGCCAAAGGATATGCCTGCAGTCTAACACCACCTGGCACTATCTCTCTTTCCAAAAATAGAAAAAATGTATTTTTCTTGCTTGTTACACGCTTGTTTGCATTCACATTCTGTGGGTGGGCTTGCACAGAAAAAAACACCTCAAAAAAGTGAAAAAATTCTATTTAATTACTTGTAAGTTTGGGTGGGCATGGCCGATTGGTTCCCTTCTTGAACCTAGGGAGTAAAGTGTCTGGTAAAGCGAATGTGGAAAACTTCAATCTTCTAACTTTAATAATTTCCAGGTAACAAAGGAAACGGATTCGCGTTCAGTTTACGCTGCACTGCGCGCTTCCGCTCCGACCGATTTGGCCTCTTCTCAATACGAAGTTGCGTGCAAAGTCTTCCAATGTTTCTATCAAATTTAAAGTCGATATCTTCATTTCTGCGACCAGGAGAGTACCAACAACACAAACCACAGACGGACAGACATGGCTAAATCAACTCAGGATTTCACGTTGATCAAGAATATATATAATTTATAGGGTCTCTGAAGTTTCCTTTTGGATACCACGTAAATAATGGGAAAAAACAAAATGGGTGTACCCCCTTCTTACAATGATGGGTATAAATAAAGAAGAAATGAAGTCCGCCCACACAATACAATAAAATATGAATATTTATTTTTTTCCTCTTTTTTAAGTCTGCTTGCCGATAACGGTGACGGGTTTGAAAGGTGCGATCAAAGCCAAATATAATTTTTTTCGTTGTTTACATACATCGATTTAGTTTAAATGGTTTATTAGTAGCGGTATTCTTACTCAAGTTTAATGTTAAAAGTAATTATAAATAGAAATTTAAAAAACTGCAAAATCTACTTAAACTGGAAGGAAACAGTAAAGAGAGACAAGTGTAAATAAAAATGCAAACGAAAGTGGGTAAAGAAATGTATGGGAAAATACTCGTTCAAAACGTTTTATAAACTCCGCCTTAGTGATAAACCGCAAATTAAATAAATAACTATTTATTCAACATTGAAAGAGAACAACTCATTGCAGAACGAATTGCAAAAAGCAAATACGTGAGAATATTATGCAAGTTTATCCCCTCATATAGAACTTGTATCAAACGATTTTACTTAAACATTTTTTTTTTTTTTTTTTGCTTTCAAGCTTTTGTGTGCATTATTAATAATTTTTCTCAAATTTTCCATTTCCCTTATATTTATTTTTTGGTTTTTAATTCATCTTATTCCTTTTCCACTTAGTTTTAAATTGAATGCATTTATATTCAAAGTACTGGCATTTTATGATTTCTACATCTTTTCAACCTTGCTTGCAATCGCTTTTTAAATGCAAATAGAAAATTTAATAAAAATGTTGAGGAAATTATTTTTTTTTGCTATTGAAATGCAATCAAGTGTTTTGTAAGCTGAACAGTTTAAAGCCACGGCCCGTAATTAAATACTTTACAACCACCCTACAAGTATTCATATAATGGCTTTTCAACATGAGGTGTTAGGTGGGAACTAATTGAAAAATTGATGCGAGTTGAATCATTTTCAATAGGATTCATCATTCGGCCAAAGCAGATCAATGTGTCAAATTTCATTAAAATACCCTAAAAATTGTGGCCTGTAAGTTGAACACAAAAAATAGGAATGAAAGGCGGACAGACAGACTGACAAGCTTAAATCGATTTAGAAAGTTTATAGTAAAAGGTGGGTCCCAATATCCCAAAAATTGTCACCTGTAAGTTGAACGCAAAAAAACAGGAATGATAGATGGACAGACGGACTGACAAGCTTAAGAAAGTATATAATAAAAAGTCTGTAATTTGAACACACAAAATAGGAACGATGGACAGACGGACTGACAAGCTTAAATCGACTTAGAAAGTATATAAGGGTCTATCTGAACCCTTGTGGGTCTTACATTCGTCCGCACAAATTTAATATGCTCTATACACCACAAGTGGTGTAGGGCATTGAAATTTAAATGTTGCAAAAAAACTTTTATCCACTGAAAAAGGAATGAGTGTAAAAAATGTATGATATTTGAAATCTTACGAAAATCAATCAAAAATTGATTCTGATTTAAATTTGAATAAATCATCAAGTTAGCTATGAGCACATTTTTGAAAAATGTTATGAAAACGCTTTAATTTAAAGCAAAAAGTTTGTGCTGCTTATTCAAAAAAGGAAAAGAACTTGCTGGTCAAGCCATAAGCAGTTTGTGTATAAGAGGGGCCACAATATTTAAAGACAGAGTGAAAAAGAGAAGAAGTTTTATTTAAAACGATCTTTCGTCATCACGTTATTCAATGTGCAATGTGTCCTACGCCACATTTTTTTTTATACGAGAATTGAAAATTGTCTAGCATCGACTGAAGTAGTATTTAAAGGCAGGCATCATTTGATCAAAAAGCAATCTTTTCGCCGAGCAAGGAATCTATAATTCTGGACTCGATGGTCTAATGAATTCAAAAATTCCTTTAAATGTATTGAACATATGGTCTATATGGGGATTGCAATCAAGTAAGTCATTTGAACGCATTGCTTGCACCTCATGACCGTTAAGGTTTTTCCTTGAAGAATGCGATTCACGTGCATTCGAATTTAGTTTGGATATTAATATCTGTTTTCAATCAACGACTAAGTCAAAGACTAAATAAAAAAACATAAAAATTCAATGTAAGTACAAATGTTGTTTCATTTATTAACACAACACAAAAAAATTTTTTAAAAGTGAAACCGGAAGTTGGTGTAACGAGTTAGGCTTATGCAATATTGTGATTGTTGTCACACTAAGTAATGCGTTAAGCAAGTGACAGCGGACACCATTAGAAAATACACTGCAAATGAAGGTGGAGGCAGACAACATCTATGACGCTGCGCATCATGATAATAAAGTCAAAATACATCATCTCCTGCATCTCCTGAACCACCCACTGCCCCCTGCATGTCGTTTAAATTTTCCATGGTCGATGAGGAAAATTCGTCGTTGTCTACGATTTGCTGTAAGCGTTTACCGAAAGCCAAACTTTTCCAATAATGTTGCTGTACACTTATGCATTTTCGAAAAGTTTCCAAAGAGCTAAGATGCGCTGCAGTGGGCGGACACCGGGCAGAGCAAGTGAACTGTATTGGCGGTAAAGGATCGCCTAGCAGTGACTTTGTGCACATAGTCATTGCATAAGAGATAGAGTTAACATTATAGCCACCTTCAAGACAAATTACAAGGCGACCATTGGCTAGAGCTGATAGCCAATGAGTTAGCAGTCCATAGGCCTCTGGAGTAACTTTACAGCCACCCAAAGGATCACCTATGGCAGCGTCAAAGCCAGCTGATATTAAAATGAGTTGCGGATCAAACTCATAAGCAATCGGCAAAATTATATGCTGGAAAGCCAAAACATATTCAACGTCACCCATGCCTTTCTTGTTCCAAGGTATGTTAACATTGAAACCTATACCCGCACCCTTTCCAACGGCGTCAAAATCGCCATCTTTACTTTTGGGGAAAAACGCGCCATTGTCATAACGATGTACGCTGATAAACAAAACATTGGGATTTGATTCGAATATGTGTTGTGTGCCATTTCCATGGTGAACATCCCAATCAACAATTAGAACACGTTTCAAACCATGATCTCTTATGGCGTAAAGAGCAGCTATGGCCACGTTATTGAAAATACAGAAACCATGAGGCTCATTAGACTCAGCATGATGTCCTGGGGGCCGTATAATACAAACGCCGCTGCGTGCCCCCCCTTCAAGTACTTTATCAACAACTTGTAACACAGAACCAGCAGCTAGGGAAGCGCAGTCGAATGTTTTTGGATGGAAATAAACCGAATTATATTTAGCGCCAACATCTTGTAATTTATCTTCGCCACAAATGCGTCGCATCAAATTCACATGGGCTCTCGTGTGAACCAAACAAATTTCATCGATGGTAGCAAAACGTGATGGTAATCGCTTCATGCGCTCAAGAAGTTTATATTCACCATGCATCTCGAAAATCTTACGTATTCGTTTCGGTTGCTCAGGATGACCTTGCTTGTGAGGATTTTCATGCTGCAGCATCAACTCGTCATAAACATAACAAACACGTATGCGATGCGATAACAATTTAGTTTCAGACTTTAGCCTTTGTAAACGCAGACAGTCCTTTTCAGTCAACCCATGTGGTACTAGGCCGTGTGTCGAAAATTGTTCAAGCAGTGGTTTTTTAATACAAAGACGTTTAATTTTGTGTAAATTCATTTGGGGATTAGTGGTATTCAGTTCATCTATTGTATAAGTATCTTGTAGCTGCAAGCATCGCCAGTAAGGACGATGACTACAAATGCAGTTCAGTATAGATTCTTGCAAGGATAAGCAAGGCGGCTCCAACTTCTCTAATAATATAGGACACGGCTCTCCCAACAGAGCTCTTAGCATTAAAGCAACGCCCTCAGCCCGTGAGGGTACACATTCACCACCCTCTAGAATCACAGCCAAACGTGAATTGGCCAATTGCAGTAAAGAATTTATAAGATGAGGATAGAGGGCTGGCGTGATTTCCATATCTCCTTGAAGACATCCCAAAGCGACGTCATACTCGGCGGATATAATGATCAATTCAGGTTGAAATTCCATAGCTACCGGGATGAGTATTTGTTGAAATATGGCCAAATAATCCCCGTTACCTGTCCTCGTGTTATTTAAAAGCAAATTGAAATTATAGCCTAAACCGGACCCACAGCCAATAACATCGAAACCGGATTCATTTGCATTGGACTGAGAACGTGCACATTCACAGCGATGTATGGAAAAGTAAAGCACCCTCGGATCGTGATAAAAAAATCTTTGTGTGCTTAAGTTGTGATGTATACCACAATCGATGATCATGACTCTATTCAATTTTGACACATCCAAAGCGTACTGCGTAGCCAGTGCGACATTGTTAAAGATTCTATGATTGTTGAATTCAGTTCCCATGGCATGATTTCCGAGTGGACGTACAAAAACCATACCATTTTGTATGCTGCCATTGAGAATGTTTTCCATTAAATCTATTGTTGAACCAACAGCCAGCAGAGACGAATCGAACGCGACCGGACATATGTACATGGAATCAAATGTCGAACTTTCGTTTTTGGCCTCATCGCTGTCGAGCGACGTCCGACGCACTAATTCGTAATGTTCTTCGCTATGTAAGAGCATCACTTCCTCTTTAGTGGCACGACGGGAGGATAACAATTTACACCGTCCTATTAGATTCAATTCACGGCAACGATCCATAACTTTTTTAAAATATTTCGAATATTCCGTATGTGCTTCATTCCATAAGCAACTGTGTTCGGGCATTGATTCATAATACATCAAACCAGTAGGCCTTTGAGTCAAATGTTTAGCGTTAAGAGCATTTTGAAAAATATCTTCAACAACATATTCCTCTTGTGTTTGTTGTTGCATTTTTAACAATTTCGCCTTGCGTTTAGCTTCCAGCAGGGCTGTGTTCGGTTTGCGACTTTCAACAGCCCCGACAGGCACAAGCGACTGTGTCGTTTTACCCATTGCAAGAATCTATTAACCCGATTTTTATTTTTTCTTCGTGTCACGTTGGAACAGCAGATCCTTATAGATTTGAAAGTTTATTGTGGAGTTATTTTTGATTGTCTTCTAAGGCAAATGGTAGCGGAAATTTAGGTACCACAAATAATAAGGTTAACACTTGCCCTCCGTTCAGCGAACCGCGCCGGACTATTACGACACCAAGAACCCTAAGATGTTTGGAACGAAAACCAACACAGACCGAATACAAAACTAATGAAAATTAAAACTATATTTGAGTGTGCGTCACCAAACTGAATAATATATATATTTTCACAAATAATTTTTCGAATTCTTTCAAAAATTTAGGTTAAACAAAAATGTTCCATGACTTGAATTCGATATAATGAAAATTGAAAAGCAATAAGTACATTGTAGATAATTTCCACTAAGATATAGTAAATCAAGGCAACGTGCTTGGTCTTGTCTCAAAAGCTTGTTTTGTGTTACATTAAAACCGCGTTGTAATATTATAAACTTTGTACCGTGTGGTATCGAAACAGTGTATGACAAATACCGTATATACATATATATATATATTATCTTCCAAATTTATCTTTCCCTTAGTATTTAGAAAATACCGACATTCGTTCGAAGTTCGTCAGTTTATTTGAGTTTTGCCCTTGGCTGTAACCAACAGACGAAGAGCGCATTATGATGGAAAGAGGATTTACTCACTCGTCAATATACCTCAACAAGGAATTGCACTTTTCTCAGAATTTTGACTTAAGGAAATACTTGGTGCATACCAATACACCTTCTGTGAGGGACCTCCCTCTGAACTCGAAGAAATTTCACTCACAATTAAAGATCTACTTAAGCTATCTATTGCCGATAATCTTCTATTTTCATTAACCAAGAATAATGGAGCTCTTAATGAATGTTATGTTGCACATCAAATATTCAAAAAAGAAAATTTATTGCTTATTACTCCGTTGTTGAAAAGTTAGAAACTTCACTACGTCTCTTTATAAATAAACTTAGGTCCGTTTTTATACCCTACGCAACTTTTGGTACAGAGGTATGTTAAGTTTGTACTAATATGTACAATGTCAAAAAGGAGTTAACACAGACCCGACTTTCTGAATCGATTTAACACAGTCCGTCCCTCTGTCTGTGTTGTTTTCTTGCCTTCAGCCCAACAGACCGTAATTTTGGGATATAATCTGGTACGCTAATGTGTTTTAGCCCAAGGACAGACGCCATTGAAAGTTGGACCACTTCTTTGGCAACTTTCAGTAAAGCGCCTTATTGTGGAAAGCCTTTATTAGAATCACTGTAGAGTGGCGTAGAGTATTTATTGTTGACCCGTGATCCACTACAGTAGGATCCTTACATTGCCTTTACTAATATAAATGCTGCCGAATTTCGTGTCGCACCGACAAATATTCGTAAAATTCGTCTGTTACGTCTTATAAAAGCGAACACTCTAACGAGTATTGTCACCAAAGTTGGTTGCCTTTAACAGTGCGATTGTAGTGAGAACCCGAAACAAGCGTTATGTGGCGTGGGCAACTCTATCAGGTAACACATTTCGACGAATAAAAAAGACGAGTAAAAACCCTTAGGCACAAAGTTTGCAGAATAAGGAATGCGTTTCTATTTGCTAAGAAATCAACTGTAAATAATATCTTTTTGTAAGTAAACTGAAAAATTGTTATTAATATTGTTATTAGAGATAGGCCCCAGGACTACAAATAGCACTAGCAATCGGCTCTTCGTTTTTTTTCTAAGATAGATTAGATGGCCAGTTTAGCGGCTTGAATAAAGTCAAACTGATGTTGATAAGTTCTCCAGGTGTTTTGAATGTGTGCGAAAGCTAGCCTTCGAATATTAGAAAGGTTGTGGCATTTGGAAAGTATATGTTCGACTGCAAGATTTTGCCCACGATAGCAGATTGGCGGAGTAGCTTTCTGAACGATCCCTTGATGCATTGCAGTGATATGGCCAAGCAAAACTTATGCAAATATTTTGATCTTGATTTTCTAGACATTGTTTGGGTAAAGAGGTGAAACTAGGTCAGGATTAACATGCAAGTAGTGGGGATGTTAGTACTGTTGCTTTTTTTTAAAAGTTTTCTCTTTAATTTTTTCCTTAATGGACTTTTGAAAGTCAAATTGTTCGGTTGTGCCGTTCATAACTAAAGGTGTGGAAGCTGCGGATTTGGTCGCTAGGACTGCTCACACATTTCCCAAGAAACCAATATGACTTGGTATCCAAAAAATTTTTATTTTATCCCCTTATGCGGCAATGGTACTCCTCACCTTGTTCATGATCGAGAACTTATCTGTGATGTTTAAAGTTAAGAGTAGCTTTGCGAGCAAGATTGTTGGCGTGAAGAATAGCTTCAGCTTTGGTTGTAAAAAAGTGAAAAATAAAATCACGATCATCAAGACTTTATAATTTATATAATGGAAGTTATTGAGTCATTTCATGTTTTACTGGAAACGTTTTCATATTTGCATATCAAATTTTCGTACAAGAATTCGAGTTAAGCCCATAAATTCGGAAGAGCTTTTTTCGTTAAGGTTTCTATTAGGTTCGTATGCAACTTTCATTTTTAATTCTCTTTAGTGAACTAAATGCTTCTGAATCAACTAAAAATTATTGAAAGAGAAGACATTGTAAAGTTTCCTGTACTTTCTAATCCTATAATTGTTTTCTTAATTATAGATTAAAATTATGCGCACTTTTGCAATTTAGTCTCCCCTGATATATGTACATGCAATATAATATTCAAATATAAAAAAAAAAAAAACTAATAAAATTTCAATTAAACGGTAAACAAATTATGCTAAGCAAAAAGCAATTATCAACTTCATCGCTATCATCATCATCATCATCATCATCATCATGGTCATCGTCATCATCATCATTATCTTTATGGGAATTTAAGAGTAGCAATTAATAGCAATCAAGTGGAAAATCATGTTTACATAACTAACTTTGATAGCGTGGCAAGTCATATATGGGAGGACACGTGGCAGCACGTAAAAGCTTAAAGTGGTCAATTGGTGTTTGAGGTTTGGTTTGTTATTCGTACATCAACATATATGTACATAGGTGACATGATTACAAAAACGATACGCTTGCTTTAGGGCGGATCTTATTTACTTTCAACTAATTTTTTGAAAACATTTTCATATAAAACTATTCTATATACAGAGAGAGACCAAACTGTAATCTACAAGCGAAAATTTGAAAAACGGGATGAAATGTAAGAATAAATTTAAATTAGAATAAGTAGAGACACTAAAGTGTCCATTAAATATCCTACACCCATTTCGGTTAACACAATTATAATAAGTTTCCAAAGTAAGTCTTTATAAGGGAAAGAGATCGAAAAAATGGTTTGATAATATTCGCCCTTCGGCCAAAATTGGACTTGTAGGCTGAACACAAGGAAACAAGATGGACAAGCGACGGATAGAAAACCTTAGAATCGATTGTCGAATCGAAAATAAAAGGTACCTCTATCTCAAGTCTTTCTGTGTGCTGCGTATACCCGCACGAACCCTTGTGTCGCAAATGATTCAGAACGTAATCAGAAAGCAATTATATCCAAGTTTGGAGCAAAATTTTTAATATTTGTTATTAATAGACATCTAGTGTTTGATGGCCAGTTCAGAGATGTGCAGATTCTTTAACTCGATATATAAATGAATTCTAGAAAAGCTTGAAAGCATACTCTTTGTGTCTTGGTGATACTTTTCAGATTATTGTGCTCATGAATGAAACTTTGATCAGGTTTTTTTTTGTTAAGAAAAAAGTTAAGATCGAATATAAAGCTATAAACAACAACAACTGTTAATTAAATTAATTAACGGGTTGTGATCATTGCGGCTGAACAGCTAGATCTCTGAAATGATCTTCGAACATAAGCTTACGGAGAGGAAAGAAAAAGTCTTGTAGTGTCTCTGTGCAGAGCTGTGCTTACGATGGGTAGACTAAAAACAGACAATCATTTCTAAAGAGATTTTGCTGTTCATAGTAATTCAGGACGGGGCCTCCAATCTTCGAAAATAACTTAAGGAAGAGGAAAGAAAAAGTCTTATAGTGTCTCTGTACAGAGCTGTACTTGCGATGGGTACAATACAGACAGACAATCATTTCTAAACAGATTTTGATGTTCATAGTAATTCAGGACGGAGCCTCCAATCTTCGAAAATAACTTAAGGAAGAGGAAAGAAAAAGTCTTATAGTGTCTCTGTACAGAGCTGTACTTGCGATGGGTAGAATATAGACAAACAATCATTTCTAAACAGATTTTGCTCTTCATAGTAATTCAGGATGGGGTCTCCGATCTTCGAACATAACTTAAGGAAGATGAAAGAAAAAGTCTTATAGTGTCTCTGTACAGAGCTGTACTTGCGATGGGTACAATACAGACAGACAATCATTTCTAAAAAGATTTTGCTGTTCATAGTAATTCAGGATGGGGCCTCCGATCTATATATGTTTGCTTCAAAAACCTATACAGCACCGCTAGTAGGCGTGACTGGCACCAACCAAAATACATGTACTATCGATTTTTCTAACCGGACATTGAAGGATAAAAAATACGTTTAGGATTTAATGGTTAAAGACCATCACAAGTGTAAATATCCCTAGCAATGTACTTTGATTTGTTGCACTAGGATTTGAATGGAAGCTTGTTATTGTCTAATAATCCCAACCAATCGTAGAAAAAACTTCATGACGGATAAAAGCAATTCAAACACTTGTTATTATTGTAATGACAAAACCCGAGACAATGCTTATCCATCCATATCATCTAAAGGCGAATATAATCTTTTATTTATTTATTTTGCTTTGGCAAAGGAATCAGCAAATTGACATAGCAGCCTACTTAGCTATGCTCTTACTTGCTTGAGTACATAATATTTCACATACGTCGATGAATCGTATAATTGAAATAACTATTTACTTTTATTAATCTAACGTATTTGAAATTTCGTTTTTAATGAGCTCCTATCCACTAAGTTAGGCGTCGATTCATGTCAACATAAAGGAAGTTAATGGAATTTTTAATCATTGAAAATGTAAACAAATGCATCTAAATATTGAAAAGAGAAATAATTAGCGTATTTCTTGAAATGTTTGAATTTAGTGAGATGGAAATTTTGTCATTTTCTGTCCTTCGGCGAATACACTTTTATCGATGACAACTAATTTAATGCAACAACAAATCTTAATTACAATCAAATCAATCACTTTTAAATATGAGATACGTAATAAGTCTAAGAATTCAAAGATGCAACACATCATTGAATAAGTCTCCTATCTGGCGCACATATATGGCATCACCCTTGATACCTTGACCTATGGGATTTCTGAATAGTACCGGCCTTGAAGCGATACGTATCAAAATTTAACGACGATTCGATTATTAGGTAACAAGTTATGATTGTTTTAGTGAGCGCCTTTTTTTCGTCACTTTCGTCTGTTTTCGTCGGGGTGTAGTGATCAATACATGTTTTACTTATTCACATATTCGATTAAGAAATCCTTTTTATTTCGCCTAACAGCGCCCTGAAGCATCAACCCTTTGTTGTTTTTGTTAAAATTGCTAAAGAAGAAGAATTGATAAATTCTGTCGTTTAAGTTCAAAAGTCTGTAAAAGTCATTGTGAAAAATATATGAAAACAGTATAGTGGGTCACGGCGCACAATTAAACACCCTACACTTTTTCGCTTAATATAGTTATTCATATAACGGTTTTCCAAAATAAGGCGTTACATGGGGAGTGGTCGAAAATTGATTGGTTTGAACTGAACCAATTTCAAGATCATTCGTCCTTGAGCCAAAGCAAATTTCATCAAAATACCTCAGTAATTGCGGCTTGTAGGTCGAAGAAAATGGAAAAAGGCGGACAGACAGATAGAAAAAGATTCTGAATCGATCAGTATAATAAAATATGGGTCTTCTTTAAGCCCTTCCTTGTATCATAAGTAGCGTAGGGTATTAAAAGAATAATATTTTTGTTTTGCGTTTGACTAAATAAAAACTTTTGAATTTTCGTTGAAACTTTACTCACTTTAATTATACAAAATTAGCGGTGAATACATTACGTAGTACGCTTAAAGGGAGATAAAAGGAAAAGTTAGTTAATTAACTTTTTCTGATCAGCTCTGTGAATTTAAGTAAAGAGTTTTATTTGTTTTTAAACTTTTTTTTTTTTTTAAATCGATGAAAATAACTTGAAGCAATTGTCAAGCAACAACACTGAGCCATAAATTTTATATTGAAATTATTTAGAATGGCGCCTAAACGAGCGGTAATCTGTATATGAAATTTTCGAAGTAAACCCAAGTCCATAAATTTTTCTCATTTTGAACAAAAGAAAAGCGAAAGAACAAGTAGTTAGGCTTCGTCCTAAATTTATGCCTCCTCTAGGAATGAATCACGCTTTCACCTTCAAACAACACCTACGGGTGCATTACAAGACAACAGATGGTTGAGAATTGCAGTATAGGTAGACAGCTCGAAGTATATAAGGACATGGGCAGATCTACTCAGATTATCAGAAGACAATACCTTCAAGCTTCTTTCCTCAATCTTGGCAAGCTTTTCAGGACCAGAAACGAACTGACAAATAAATGACGAGAAAAACACGCTTAGATCGACTTTGATTATCAACCTGTGCAAGAATATACTCAAATTCTTAGTGAACAAATCTAATGGCAATAAGAAGAGTTGCAAAGTTACGGCACATCTTTCAGTTATTGGTATACGGGAAAAAAAAGAACATTTTTTGACGTAAACTGATTTTGATCCTCACAACGTACGATGCATAAATTTTTTCAAGCACTTTACACATTACCACTATTATTCTATCATGTAGCCGCAGAAGCTAAACGATAAGAAACCGAAGGAAGCACCAAAAGAAAATTTAATTTACCACCAAAAGTCTTGCTAAACTTCTACCTTAGAATCGCTTAAGTGTATGTAGAATTAAATGAAATTCAAGCAGGAAAGTTTTCAAATGAATTAACGCAGTGGTTTACTTAGATAATAAAGTTTTCTTTTCTTTTCTTATGCAAAAGGAAGTTGTGCGAAAGCAGGTGAAATTAAAATGCCAACCATTAAGATATGGGTAAAGGAGATTGCGAAAAATGCACTTAAAGCGTCCATCCAACCTTGCAAGTGTATACGCTATACATTATTTATGTAAAAGATGCGATAGGAATAAAAATAATTTATTCTTTATTCAAAAGAGAGTTTGAAGTTTATGTGAATTCACTTTCTCCTCAACGTCATCTCCGTTCAAAATTTGGTGAAAAAAGTAAGTAAGTACTGTGTGCGATGCCGTTGGTATTTTAATAGCAGGTAGTTACTATATTTTACATGTACTTAAGAAAAACTAAATGTTATATACGTGCCGCTCCTTTCGAATGCTGATAAAAAGACGTAAGTAAAAGTACTCCTTAAATTTCATAGACTAAGATACGTCAGAAGCGAAATAGCACAAGATGAGGGTATAATACGCTGAAGTATAATTTGCAAGACTTGGCGCGTAAGCGTTGCAAAATGAATATATATTTACAAGGAAGCTATACGACAAGACGAAACTAAAGAGCATAGTGGTCTTATAAAGGGCCAATCAAATAAGTTTTTTTCTTTTAATTTCTAATAAGAACTAAACTGTAAATTGTAGCTTAGTTATTGGTTTACGCCATGGACTTCTCGAAAAACTCAACCTTGGAACATCAATTTTTGCCACCTACCCACGCATAAATGTGCTCCTATTTTGCCACTGCTACGAATGGTCTCGATGAATAAGTTCATTGACCGTTCATGGTTTATTTGAGTAAAGCAATGCTCCAACATAAGCCCAAAATATATCCGTCCCTTATGTTTATATATTGATTCGATCGTTATTTTCCAACCAATGCAATGTGATGACCATACATCCTGAAGAGCTTACATGCTTGTGACGGTATGAAAAAAAAAATGTGTAAGCATATGTACAAGACATGTGCTGGAGCCATCTAAAAAGAAAATATTCCATACATTGGAAGAAGAGAGAGATACACATAAATGTGTATACACACATGTGTATACAAAGCCGCACAGATGTACAAACGCACCCGTGTGTCGCAAATTAACTTTGCGAAAACTATATAGATATGATAAGAGGATTTCATACAACTTTGAAAATGACGCATAGGTGCTTAACAAAAGATCCGCAATACTTTTACGAAGTTTCACGCCTCAAATGACGGATGTAAAAATGCGAAGGTCTTTCGATCACTTGTTGACGGGTTGCAGTAATTTTACTGATGCTTCGGTTTTCTATATCACTGTGATATTTGCCGAAATTCAATTTGTTTTGATTACCTGAAAGAAATTTTACCCTTCCAATGTCAAGATTTTCCGCGAATGTTCCGAAAAGGCTACCATTGAAAAATTCTTTATTAAAAAATCTATCAACGAAACAATAGACCCATGTAGTACCACACATAGGATTTTCATTGTGCATCCATGGACATGTGACTCTTTCGTTTCTGTTTGATAGACACAAGATATTATAAATCTTAAATTCACCTTTATTCTACCTTTCATTAACTGTAAAAAACTGAAAATTTTACTTCTTTACCTCATTATAGTGCACATCACTTGTAACGCAAAAGTATATTAAGTTTGTGCGGATGTACGCAACACTCAGATATTATTGATATTTATCCACCTTTTATTATAACAATCGATGCAAAATTACTTTCTGAATCCATTTAAGCCTGTCTGTCCATCTGTCCCTGATGTGCATGGCCGATTTACTGCATTTTTGAAAGAGTACTTAAGGATCAGCTGTAAAAAATATCACCGAATTTTAAGAAGCAGTAGTCTTATATCTTACGTTTTACGGTCGGGCTGGTGTTTCACATTCATAAACACAGAGATGGAAGGACGCATACACCTAAATCGGATCAGAATTTGACACTGATCCGGATAAGAAGAATTATATCGACTTGATAGTGTTTGTGAAGCTTTCTTCTGAGTGTTGCACAAGTTTTGAGAAAGTGAAGTTACCCCCAACCTTCACAGGTGTTTATAAAATTATAATAATATAACTTTCGTTAAGAGCAAACAAAAAAAAAAAAGAAAAATGATGACCATAACGACAACGATAACAATGTCAACAATATAATATACGATTTAACTATCAGCTTTTGTATCGATATTTAACGGTACTCTGTAATTACATTTCATACATATGCAGATTTCGCATTCATATCTGAGCATACACGAGTGAACGACAATTTATTATTGGTTTTTGCAATTTTCACAATTTTAAATTCCCAAGGAAATATGCTATGGTTACCAGGTAAAAAAGAAACCAAGAAAAACGAAATGAAAGAGAATGGAAAACAAATAAGAAAGTTATATTCGGCAGAGGCCGAATCTTGCATACCCATCACCATTAAAATTTTCGACGTCCCACGCTCTTACATGTTCTCATAAAAAAGTGGGAATGAGATAAAATTTATCTTTCGCATGCAAGATTTTGTTAAGAAAAAATTAATTCAACACTTCGTTGGAAAAAGGGGAAATGCAAGCTCTTATAACTTTGTATGGGCATGGCCCGATTTTTAGATATAAACAGTCGAGTTTTCCGTAAAGTAAATGTAGAAAATTTCACCCTTTGGTCTTGCAAGATTGGTGAATAATACGCAAAAGCCCACAAATTGTTTCTTAGGGAAATAAAGTTGCCTTCACTTTACGCTTTAATGCGGGCGAACAATTTGCCTTATTTTCAGTGCCAACCTGCGTGTAGAAGCTCCCAATGATTCTACCAAATTTGAAGTGGATATCTTCCATTTTTTTAACAAGTAAGTACGAACAACTCTCACCATACAGACGGACAAACATGGTTTAATCGATTCAGAAATTGCCCTTGATAAAGAATTAATATACTTCATAGATTCTCTGAAACTTTCTTTGGGTGTTGCAGACATTATCATAAAATGAGTAGAACCCCTACCCTTCGTTTGCAGCAAACGTAAGGGAATGAGCACTAACAGAAATCTGGGAGGTGTTTATCGTTTATGCCTAAAGAATTGTTAATCACAGATTCTTGTTGCAAAGGTACAAATATGTGAAGAAAATTTACCATTTGAAAAAGGAAACATTAAGAGAATTGAGGAGAACAGAAATCTCTATATATATATATCTGACATCACTTTTCGTTCAAGGGTATATTACATTTTTACGGAGATGTATACAACGCTCAGAAGAAATTTTATTATATCGATTGATATAAGCTTGTCTGTCCGTCTGTCAGTTTTATTTTCTTATGTTCAAATTATGGCTCATAATTTTCCAGATATTTTGATGATAATCAGTACACGAACGGTGTTGAAGATGGTTCGGATCGGACTACTCAATTGTGTCAGCCTCTTTAGCGATGTATTCGTAGGCCAATCAAACACAGAGTACGTGTAGTCTTGACGAAATGACAAAAGTATTTTCTAAAATGCATTATAATGGTAAATACACATTCGTAATGATAAAATTTTACAAGGAAATCCGATAGGGACGGATGGACACATCATGACGTTTATGTTCGTTATACACAGTTAACTGATTAATGGTGGGCCGTGATCCACTGTAGTCTTTTTACTTGACGAATCAGATTGAAGTTAATAGCAATTATTATTAGAATAGAATTTGCTTTAGATCGTGCCTTGTAATGGCGTTTTATATTATTCGAGAAAAATCGAAGTATATTACAAAAGTCTATTATAATGCCAGTAATGCCACAAAGTACCGGTAATATTTGTTCTAAGTACTGTGCATTTTGATACGTCATCCGTACGTGCAATCGCAGAAGAAAATGGAAATAAAGCATAAAGCGTAACCTATATTTAAAAGAAATATAAGTACACATTTAATCCTGGTGATAAGTCAAAACTATTAGATAGTCCGGGAAATTGCTTGCGGTTTTTCACCATGAAATAAAATCTTTTTTTTTATGTAAGGAATAAATAAATATAAAAAGATAAAAGTGTTCACCAATGTCACGATTCGTGTCGATCAGCTTCAATCAGAACCTTTTAGTTGGTCATCGTCAATGGTATTTGGCCTATCAGAACGTTCAGAAAGCTGTCATTGATAATTCCCAGAACAGAATTTCGCAAATCAATTTTTGCAAGTGCCCCGTGCTACAGCATTAGTTCCATTCATAGCACATATGAACTTTACGTGCTTCTGCAGCTCCTTGACCTTTATTGAAACAAAAAACTTAAATACCTCTTATACGTTCACTTCCATCTTCCACGTTCAACTTATGGGTCCCTACTATAACATAACCGATTACTTTGAAATTTTTTTACAAAATTACTATACGTCCGTTCGACATGACTATATATACCTTTAACACTAGTTATCTGTTTAGCTATCTGAATAAAATCATTTCAACCTGTTATTGGGAAAAACCGCAAAAAATTTCCGGACCACCTAATACAAAAAATTTCATTAGCAAAGATAAAAAAAAAAAAAAAAACATAATCTTTAAGCGCAAATAGAACATGTGGCGAAGCAATACCATATGAACCTTCGAACAAAGGATGAAATGGGTGCATTTGCAATAAATTCGAACCTCAATGTCAACTACAGATGATAAATGTTTATGGTAAAATGAAGCAAAAAAAAAACAGAGAAAATTTTATGTCAAATTTTTAACGATTTATTCAATCAGAGAAAATTGTAAATTCATCATTTTTTGGTTTCAACGGTAGACTGGTTTCTGTTAACGTTAAAGCAAACAACTTCAACATATCAAAATTTTCCACGAAAATATAAATCCATCTTTGCAGATGTTAACACCAGATATTCAGATAAATGAGATTAATCCTGATCTGGTCTTCTTTCTAAAAAAAAGAGCGAGAGAGTGTTAGTTGCTAGAGCTCATCCTACTTTAAGTCCTAGAATTTGTTTCTGTAGTCTAAACAAATCAAACTTATTATAAAACCAAGTCAGAACGCTACAGTCGGGCAAGGCCGATTATTAGATACCCTTCGTCATTTCGCTTAATAGAATCATTCGCTACATTTCTTAATAATAGAGTAAAACTTATATATTTTATTTATGAAAATGTATAATTTTTTGGAAGTCCTTATATTGAAGGTTATATAAAGGTCAACGTTGTTTAAATTTAGCCAAGTTAAAACTTAAAACTCAAGAATTCCATTATTTTCCAGTTGCTTTCACTATAAAAAACCACATATTAAATCGCTTTTACCGCCATATGAGGCTTTGTTGAGCCCCTACATATGGTGCGGTCCAAAAAAATGGACTTATTTGACGCATGTACTCTATACTTATCGCCTGAAAATATTAAAAATTAAATCTCTTTGGCATACAAAAGTTTACATTTCATTAGAGACTTTGCATAAATCGGAATCCAAACAATAGACCAACGCGGTCCAAATTCGGTGAGGTTAACATTTTTTTCAAATTATTATTATGAACGAGTATTGAGAGTTAGGTCATTTTACCATATCAAGATGCGGCTTTCTTGGGAATGGCTATATGACAAAGTATTCACAAAATCGACTCAGCCGATCTAAAGTTTTCATATCAATTTAGAAT
>CCAG010019885.1:0-21244 GCA_001077435.1 Glossina morsitans morsitans | reverse complement strand
TTGTTTTAATGGACTTTAAAGTGTCCGATAATGAAAAAAGGTGATAGACGTTATTTAGGTTCTTGCAAACAACTCTGAGCGGGTTAAACCGGTCATAATTATATTTACAATGAGTAACCTTAACCAAGGTAAAATGCCTAGAGAAGCGGTTAGGAACATTAAAACTTATTTCTCCAAGTAATGACGGCGAGTCAATAGCGCCGTTTATTAATTTGATTGCAAAGCAAACGCCAAGAACAAATCTACGTTTTTCAAGAGAAGGTAAGGACAAAAGAAGCAACCTATTTTCATAGGGGGGAAGAGAAGCGGACGGATCCCAACCCAAATTCCTAAGAGCAAACAACAGGAATTGCTTTTGAATAGATTCAATTGAGTCTACATAGCACCCATATGAGGGAGACCACACAATAGGAGCACACTCAAGTATAGGCCTAACCAAACACGTATACAGCCTTTTGGTAATATACGGATCATCTAGCTCTTTGGACCACCTCTTGAGAGAGTATTAAGTTCTACATTGTGCATCTTCAAATGTAGATGTCCTTATTTCCCAGAAACGTGTTTCCATGTGTTTCATTAAAATTACACAAGTGCTGCTATTCGAATCACTTGAGATTTATTAAAAAAATAATAAAAAAATGAGATCGATTGCACGGATGTAAAATAAGTGAAACTTACTTTTAGTAAGTAAAATTAAATTCCAATTTTTACAACCATGTGCTCTTTTGTAGAAGCTGTGTGTCAGCCACGTAATATTAAAATTAACAATTTCTTAATTCATTCTGCTTGTAAATTACAAAAATTCGTGGTGAATCATAGGAACTATTGCGCCATTTAATAATGGTGTACATAGACCGAAGTATGTATTCACTTAAAAAAAATAAATTGCGAAAAATTTGTTAAATCAAATTTCTTAAAATAGATGGTCGCGTCTGTGAAAGCCGACCTTGGGATTTGAGCCGCATAATTGACATCTTCACCGGCCTGTGGTTTGTAATAGTTCATTAGTAAGTGTTCCATTTTTGGTTTGGAATTCAGGAAAATGTGAACTATATTGAGTTTTGTTTTCTTAGCTTTCAAACTTTATTTGCTCCATTTGTGCCACGACGCGATAGTACAAGACGGAATACAGGTTGGGGTTCGGGCGGTGGAGGAGGTGGTGGTGGTGGTGGGGGCGGTAATGGAGGTTTACGTCCCAATCGTCGCATCGGTCGTATAACTAATACTATGGATTGCAATATACCTGGTGGTGGATGATCTCGATAAAGTGTCCAAGCTCCCCAAGTTATGCAAGCAATGTTTTTTACGAACAACACTAAAATACTCTCCATTAACATTGCTCACAGCTTGGACACTGCAGAAAAGTTAAATACTTTTTCTTAAAGCAACTTTCCATTTTGACAGCTTGCTGCCCGTATGACGAAGCACTTGTAAACTCCTAAAAAGAGGGAAGTGTTTCCGACATTTTTAATGGAAGGCTTGCTTTACTTTACTTTACTTTAGCTACAAATTCTTTTAAGTTATAACCGATGGATTTTTTATCATTTTATACAAAATATTCTTTATCTTAATAGTGGAAGTCGACTAGTCTGGCTTAAAAAATGGATTATTACTTGATTATTGCGATTTATATTTTATTTTATTCTAAACGATTATTAAAAAGTCAATAGCTGCTAAATTGTACCTTGTAAATAAAGCGATCAATAAAAAAGTTTTATTTATATTGAGACGGGATAGATATCAAAAATACTTTTTTAGTTGGGCAATGGGCGAGCAATATATTTACCGGAGTGAACTTTCATTTTTATCGAATTAACGATTGATATCTGCTAAGGATTGTAAATTTTTGGCTTCCATTGGGACACAATATTTTGAAGCTTAATGTGTGTTGTTTATTCACCAACGAATATATATATATACGAACAGTTTAAGGCTACTGGCTAAATTGTAACAGTCTTCAGCACTTCAACAACAAGCAGGCCGCCGACACTTAAATGACGCGACATCCGGCGCTTATGAAAAATGCACATTTTCAGTCACATCCATGGATATACATATAAAATTTATGTGTTATGTTCTCATGGCGATAAAAGAAAAAGGATTGTAATAAAGCATAGGTAACAAATTAGTTATCATACTTATGATTTATTAGTAGAACGTAAATTTATCAGTGCTTGCTTTGCTACCATTTTAAAATAAATGCGTTTACAGTTTATTTGTAATAACCGGCATGGATTAGTAAGGCAACTTATACATAGTGTAGGCAACTTTAAGATAGTCTTTACATAAATAAGATTCAAAAGATTTCGTGTTCAAAATGTAAATTTTTTTCATCGAAATCGTTGATCCTTTCATTTTTTACATTTTATAAAGAGACATTTTGCGAATCCAGTTTATTTAGGACTTAAGGGAGAAGTTTGTAAAAATTTCTTAAGCTGTTGTCAAATTCTTTAAGTGAAATCGTTTATTAAAGTGCGATTAGTTTCTTTTGTAGTTGTGATATTAGGTCATACTTTTAATACGTTTGCCAGGTGGATTTTACGGTGTGTTTTCATGGCCGTTGGCTGTCGAAAACTCTGGCCACAAATTTCGCATTTGTAAGGCTTTTCTCCGGTGTGTATATACCGATGATGGCGCAATGTTTTTAATGTACCAAAAGGTTCGCCACAATAATCGCAAATATGTTTTTTCACCTTAAAATGTACCAAACGCATATGGTAGCGCATATCACCTTTGGACACAAAGCGTACTTCACAACCCGCATGCTCGCATTGAAAGCGTTCCGAATATTTGGAATGTGATCGCATATGACAGTGTAGCATAAATCGACGGGCGTATGTCGCGTCACATTCGGGACACTTGTAATTTGCTTCAGGAGCGTGATGACGAAAAACATGAATTTTAAGTGTGTAGGGTGATTTGAAAGTTTTTGGGCATTTCTCACATTTATATTGCTCAGGATCGTTACTGTGTTTGTTTTTAATATGCTGGGCCAAAGAATACTGATTAGCTGCTATCAGACCACATTGCTCGCATATTATACGCAATTCTTCTTTACTAGTGAGATGCTGCAAAAAACAATGCTGCTTTAATATAGCGGAAGTTTTGAATGATTTGAAACATTTATCGCAAATATAAGATTTCTGTTGGTGTTCCTCAATGTGATTGTCCAGAATATGAGCTTTCAAGGTTTTTTGCAAACTATACGACCTTTCACATTGTGCGCATTTGTAAGGTCGTTTTACGCCCTCATGTTCACGTTGCTGGTGAGCCTCGTATTTATGCTGTTCATAGAAATACTTTTTGCAGAGATTGCAACGTATAATTATTTTAGTTTTCTGTTTCCGGCAAGTGCTTAATTTTGGGGGTTTAGCTATTACTTTATTGCTTTTATTTTTATTACGAACTTGCAACGTTTCCAGTTTATTTAATTCCTTCCCGATTTTCGTTCCGCTTTTTCGAGTCTGCGATTTGCTAGATACATTTTTGATATTAACGATGCTTTGAAAAGTTACATCTTCTTCCCGAAAGTCCTCTATATCAATGGAGTACTCTTCCACGTTTCTTATTAGATGATCTTCACGCAATCCTGGCAGTTCTTTAGAGGGTGTGAGTGCATTGGCAGTGTTTACATGAGAAGTTAAAATATGATTAACTTTACTTATTGCATTTGCTTCGACCAGCGACTCTTCTGCAATTATCCCACTTTTTTGAATACCTTCGCAAGTCTGGAAGGAGAAAAATTGCTATATAAAAGTTTCGAATAACCGGATAAACCCACCGTCGATGGTTTATGTGGTTTTTCACAGTGCAGTACTTTTTTCAAGTTTTCATAGCTCTCTATAGCCATTAAGCAATAATTTTGAAAATCTTGCCATTTCTGAAGGCATGAATAACATAAATATGGCAGATAGTTTTTTATTAAGTTAAAATCATAATGATATTGATGTTGATTTGTAGTTATGTTGTGAGCAATGAAATCTAAAAGTTGTGGATGTTCAACGATATTTACGTAGTTATCGTCGTTTTCGTTTTTATCAATTAATTGCAATTGACAAGTGCCGCAATAATATTTTGCATCCATATTTGTTAATAATTATTAAAAATGTGTAAATGTTGCATTTTGTTTTTACTTCTTTATTATCTGAGTAACCTTGAGAAATAGCTTAAAAGATGAACTCTTAGTAGTTATCGAAAACTTCGTATACAAAAGATGCTTTCATTTGTAATTCAGTAATTGATTTTTAGCCAATTTGCAAATGTGAACTGTTTTCTTCTTCATATTTGACAATTCATTCATCGAGCATCAATGCTACATTGCATGATTTCTCTGAGCGGATAAAATTATTTTATCGATTCCATTGCTTTCTTTGATTTGTGTATTCAGCTTTCAAGTCATAAAAATGAATTTTGTATTAAATATAAATGTTTGCCGGGTTTGTATGAGAAATGAAATGTTTTGCGATATATTTAACGATAAAAGTTTATTAGAAAAATTCAAATTTACTACCCATTTACCGGTATGTATAAAATTTAACTCTATTACTATAAAAGTATTACAAGAATTTTTCGTGGAATGTAATCTTTTACATAGATAGTCGAGAAGACATTGCTAGTGATGTAGAAAAATTAGTAATCGATTAACACTGAAATAGTTTGCAGTGAAATGCTAAAATGCCGTTTGTTAATTGAATAAGGAACAGATCATTTTATGAAATATTCTTTAAAGAAAGCAGTGATATAAATATGCCAATGATGTTTCATCGGTCGACAGAATAGAATTTATTTAAAAAAATCTTCATCTTTTATCCGTTATTCGATTAGTAAGAGTATTGTGTGTTTGTGTGACAATTTAATCAACAACACTATTGTTATCAGTAAAAACGTTTGTTTTTTTTTTTGACTTAGTAATACAGTGTGCAATTTTCTACATAGAAAAAATATTGAAATTCTATAAAACAAGTGCGTGTTAATGATTTTCGGGGAACGTTTGCTTCGAACAACATCCTGTTTGCTGTTAGCAAGTAAATTGTCATTGTTCAGTTTTTGTATTGCAACACAAAGCTTGTGCTCGACATCGTCAAACCGTCTTTACTCCAATTCCACCATGTCTAAACCGGCGTACTGTTATGAGAGGGGTAGCTCTTCTATAGCATTTGTTACGACTCCCGATGATGAGACAGCCAGAAAGATTGCACGCGGTTTGGTCGAGAATAAATTAGCTGCCTGTGTAAATGTTATACCGCAAATTCGTTCGATATATATGTGGGAAGGCAAAATCAATGAGGACAATGAATTTCTGCTAATGATTAAGACACAAAGTAGTCGCCTGGAAGATCTTACGAAATATGTACGTGACAATCATCCATACAGCGTAGCTGAAGTGATCACCACGCCTATCGAAACGGGCAATTCGCTCTATCTCAAATGGCTGGAAGACACTTTGAGAAAGTAAGCCCGAACTATCAGTGTGGGGCGACGCATTTTTTCATTTTCCAATTTAGAGTGAAATTTGTGTAGATCGAAGCATCTCTCTAAAAATAAAACCCATTCGCCTATTAAACTTAATAGAAAAAATTATTTGTTTTATTGTTATTTGTAGAATTGTTATTGTTATTTCTTCTAGATAACCGAAAATGACAATTTGCCAACAGTATTGTGTTCAAAATGCCTTTTACATCTGAAAGTGTGCTACAAATTTATCAAACTGGCCCATGAAACGGAAATGAATCTTAAAAGCTTCCTACTTAAGGTTAACAGCGACTTTAAAGAAGTGCTGCAGCATAAGAAAGACAAAGCAAAGCATGATGAGATGACAATTGATGAGGATATGCTCCGATTATTAGATCAAAATGATGAAGAGTATGATAATGAAAATAAGTCTGTAACGAGGAGTTCTCAGAAAACACCTGACTCCACGGAAAAGACATGTGAACAATCAAATGGTCACGAACAACAAGATGTGAAAAAAAACGAACTTAATGCAAAAGTATCGAAACATGATGACCAATATCAGTATGGTAGTGATATAGTCATTGATGTTGAAGAAGAAGAGCGTTTATCAATGGACGAAATAGTGCCAGAAGAATCATTCGAGAAACAAGAAGGATATGCTTATGAAGATAGTCAAGACTGCGTCAATATGGAGGCCGAAGAACAACCCCTTGAGGGTGAGTATTCAAATAATAACGAAGTTCAAGAAGATAAAATTGCTCGGAAACGAAACGAACAAAATATAAATGATGGTTACTTGCGAGAATATGAAGCTATGCTCCAGGTAAATAACTTACACAATAATACTTGTTGCGCGGACGAAAATTCCTCCATGGACGCTGCGTCCCTTCACAGTAATATCATAGAAATAGATGCGAAAGTAATGGAAGCCGAATTAGAGGATAACAATACACAATCTTCCATAAATGAGAAAAGCAAACCGCATAAAACTTTAAATAATTCTTTTAATGCGACTTTACCGCGTTTCTATTGCGCCCAGTGTAATCGGGATTTTAGCACCAAAACTAATTTAAATCGTCATATGTCGGCGCACGCCGGCAACAAGCCGTACGTTTGTCATACTTGTAACAAAAGTTTCTCTCAGAATGGCTCGCTTAAGCAACACATGTACACGCATACCGGTGAGAAACCCTTTGTTTGTGAGATTTGCGATCGTGGCTTTACTCAATGCAAAAATTTAATATATCATAAGCGTAGACACACCGGCGAACTGCCGTTTCAATGCGATCATTGCCGAGGTACGTTTCGTCAGAAAGATGCGTTAAAGGTAAGAATTTATATGCGCATCACCTAAGAAATATTTTCAAAAAAATCCGCTACAGGTTCACTTCTTTAAACATCATATGATTACGGAGAAAACTTACGACGGTCAATCGACCTATGTGTGCACTATTTGTCAGAAAAGCTATCACAATAAAGTAGATGTCCAAAAGCACATGTTCTATCACGTTAATAATAAAAATAACTTTGTTCTGACTGATGCCGAGGCCATACAACAGGAAGCTGAAGACGAGATCCAGGATAGCATTTTGCCAGACAATATGAATCCAAATTTTTTAGTTAAGGAAATGGATATAAACGATGTTGTTCTTACGAAGGCAAACTGTGTTGTAGATGTTAGTGCTAGTTCAGCTGCCGAACCCAGTCGAGCTAAACGTTTTAAATGTCGTAAATGTTTCAAATGTTTTGCGATCAAGTAAGAATATCTTTTTTTCCTATAGAATATTTAACGGATATTCTATTCACCCTTTTTAGAAAGAATCTTTTACGTCACCTGGCTTTACACGATATCACAACGAATGCTATTAAACATCCTTGTTCGTTTTGTGATTTAACATTCGATACAAAGTATGCTGTCTGCGCTCATCGTGCTCAGCAACACGCGAACCTAATTGGCAGTCCTATACAGTGTAACGATTGCAATATGGAATTTTCAACAATGAACGCTCTAATGGAACATCTAAGCAAACTGCATCAATATCAATGCGCCGATTGTCCAAGCGAGAATTTTCAATCATTGAATGATTTGAAAAAGCATATGTTAGATCATAACTATGAAGAAACAGAATAAATAAGTCAACTTTACAGCGCGCTAAAATATATTGATTTTCTTTCTTTTTTTAAATTGTTTTTAAATTAGTAATTAATAACAAAAATGGTAGCAGAAACGGCAACTTGCAATATTATTTTTAATTTAATATTCGCTACCAGCATACGCTAATGTTTATAAAGTTCTTCGCTCGCAGATAAGGAGCATTGCTAGTCAATGCGATTTGGGCGATTTAGTGAGATTTTTGTGTTGATGTGATGAGTGCATCGAAGCGTAATTTTAAACATTAAAAAAATATGAGTTTATTTTATTCATTTTAGATTTACTTCGAAAATCATAATTAGATTAGTTTACAGATATAAATTCGAGAAAATTGTAGTTGTCTTGTAATGGAATGGTATTGAACCTCGTTTTTTTTTTTTTAATATACTTATATATCAAACTACAAAGATTTGTATTTTTAAATGTTTTATAATAAATTGAAATTTTATAACAAATGCATTTCGGCGACATCAAATCGAAAAACTGTATAGACTATATAACGATTATTTATGTTAAATACGCAAAAGAGATTACGATTGAGCAGTCCCTCTACTCCACTTCGTTGAATATAATTCTGCGTCTATTTTCGTCAAAAAATACCAAAAACTGTCCCACTTTGCAAAGGTGCTAAAGTTTACTTTTCATTTATATAGAAACAGGACGAAAAAAAGAAGCGGATGAGTTTCATATCAGGAAAGTTAATCTTCTTATTAAAAACCTGAGATTCTACACCTATTGGTGTAGTAAAATGTCGAAAATTTAGGCCCTGGTATCATATAAGGGCTTAGTTTTCAGGAATATCCTTATGCAGAAGAGTTTCACGAAATACTTATTTGGTTTAAACTTATCATAATAAGTCTTTATGTCAAATCACTTTTTTTTTGACAAAATCTTCATCGCGGAATACTAGAGACTTGAACTTGTCGCCATATAAAAGCTTACACATGTATTTTGTACGAATGCTTATAAACGCGAGAGTTTACAAACGGTCGACGCCCTTATTACGATTTTTTTCGAAATAGGGCTCTTTATCGGTAGTAATCATAAAAATGGCCAATCAAAAATCACGTCAGCGTATAAAATTTTATCAAAATATTTCGGGAATTGTGATCTGCAAGTTGAACACAAGAATTAATAAACAGATGAACAGATAGCCTTGAATCAATTCTGAGTCGATTAGGATAATGAAAAGTGGGTCTCTCTCAAGTCCCTCTGATTATTGCATACATCCACATAAAATTAATCTAAGCTTACCAGAAATAGTGATATGATGGAATACGATACATAAATGATGTTTCGAGTGAAAAATTATGCAGACCTCTCTCTAAGTTAAGGGCAATTAAAACTTCAACTTGTTTCTCGTCTTCAAAAAAATTCGAATATTCTTCCGTATGCCGGCACATACTGATACTGTTGTCTTCCCGGCATTACCGTTGCTTCTTCTCTTTCCTCTTTTATGCGTAATTGGAATTATATTTTAAAATATTCAATTTCTGTTTTGCTTTTCTATTTTTGTTTTCATAAACATATATATCTTAAAGTAATGGCATTGTAACGGCTTACATGGGGGGACTTTGCCTGATCTGTCGTTGAAGCGTATATATACGTTCTAGGTTTTTGTGTTCATTGTAGTCATCGTATATCTGCGTGATATTAATGTAGTAAAACCTAATTTTTTGCGATCCCCAATGGCTTAAGAAATCTTTCCGTTTACTTATGCGCATTATGAAGTGTGTGTCCAGTCCCGTGCAATTCAATCATTAATTGTACTTATAATTTATATCATAAAAAATTTTTATTTTGCAAAATTTTTCATTTTTTTGTTTTTGTGAATATGAATGGACAAAAAGTTATTTGTTTATCATTTTAGTATATATAATTTTTGAAATAACTTATTGCAACATATAACACATCTGTATTAGACGAATGTTTATTCACTGCAATTTGTTAGCTCACTATAACACAACTAAACATATGTTTTGATGAAACTTAATGTGTTTTTGTTTGGGAAGAGTAAATACTGCAACTTAAAATATTTAAATAATTTTGTAATGTAAAGAACACAAGTATAAAGTGTAAAAACGTTTAATTTTATTGCAATGGCATTGAAAATGTGTAGAATTTGCGGCGACAATAAGGATTTAAAATCTATATTGGTGGAAGGAGAAGAACTACAAGAAAAGCTTTTAATCTGTACTAATATAAAGGTATTTATGATTTCATATTTGAAAAAATAAAAATATAGTGAGTATATTAGAAAAGAAATAAATAAATAAAAAATATTTTAGATAAATATAAATGATTCCTTACCTAAGCACATATGCATGAAATGTGAACAAAATCTAGAGTTTTCTTATCGCCTGCGTAAACAAAGTGAAGCCACCGAAGAACGCTTGAGGAAGGAATTACAGGCAAACGTAGACGAGGCGTCACAAATAATACCTCAAGAAAAGAAGGAACTTGATCTATTAGATGATTTTGTTCTAGATGAAAAAGTAGAAGAATTCATAAAAATCACCGAAGAAGAGAAAACCATTGCAGCTTGTACATCGGAACAATTTCAATTACAAGAAATACACGTTAAAGATATACGTAATGAAATTGAGGAGTATGATGCGAAAACTGATATTGTCGATGATGTAAGCGTAACCGATAACTACTGCGAAATTTTGGAAGGAGCGCGAAGGGAAGATGTTATTGATTTAATCAGTGAGTCTAGTAGTAATGCTAATGATTGGATTCCTCCTACCGATTCCGAAACTGACATAGTGCCTAGTATTGATGATAAAGAATCAATGTTTATCTGTCTTATTTGTGGTCTTACATGCCATTTTCGCTCGAATTACAACAATCACCTCAAGACGCATCTTTCGTGTGATAAAATTAATGGTATAAAAAAGAGGCATAAATGTCCTCATTGCGATAGCTCTTACTCTCACCGCACAAGTCTCAACCGTCATACCCGTACACTTCACCACGAGTTAAAAACTTACACGTGTCCAATATGTAATGATAATTTTGCTGAGCCAGATGTTTACAAAAATCATATTATTTCTTATTCCAAAGACATTTCGCGCGATGCGAATGGGAAGCGTTTGTGCACTGATGCGCATATCAAAGAAAAACCGTATGCATGTACGAACTGTAATAAAACCTTTTCTACCACAGGCTCTCTCTTGAATCATCAGCGAAATCACACTTCTTTAAGGCAATATCAATGCGATCTTTGTTTGCAAGGATTCGTAGAGCTGTCGGATATGAAGAAGCATAAATTGGCACACGACGGCAATGGTCCACTGTTCTGTCAAATATGTCACTTGGGCTTCATTGAAAAAGGTAATTTAAGACGACACATGCGTAAACATGTCAATAAAATGCCATTCGCATGCGCTCTATGCTCGCAACAATTTTATACACTTTTATCATTGACAAAACATAGTACTAAAGTGCATGGACGTTCGGTGCCATATAACAATAAAGAACATAATAATATTAACGATATTAGTAATACTGAAGAACACAATATTAGTAATACAGATATTCATAACGGCAGCAAAGAATCATCGGAAACTGACGATGCATCTGAGACTATAGACAATTCACAGATTGAAGAGAATGCAATATTGATTCAGAATGGTTTTGAGAGTAATATTATTAGTAGTAGAATATATTCTTTAGATTGCATTAGCAGCGAGAATGAGCGAATTTTAGATGCTGAACATAATCAACAGAATGAAGAATCGATTCAGAATGGATTCAATAATAGCGAATTTATTTGTGGTGAAATACACTCTTTAGATGGTAGTGGTAGCGAAAATGCTAAAATCGTTTCTGAAACTTTAGATTCGGAGCATATTACGCAAAAGGAAGAATCAGTCGGAAATGCTTTTGATAATGATGTTCGGATCAGTGGCAGAATATATTCTTTAGATTCTGTCGGCAGTGATAATATTGAACATGTTTCTGAAACTTTAGATGCTGAACCTACTGAGCGTAATGAAGAATCGATCCGAAATGATTTCGATAATAATATTCTTATTAGCAGTAAAATATATTCTTTGGATTCTCCCAGCAGTGAGAATACTTTGAGCGCATCTGAAATTTCAGATACTCAACATATTGAACAGAGCGAATCATCGATTCCAGACGGCTATGATAACATCCTTATTAGTAGTGTCTATTCTTTCAATTCCGCCACCAATCATAATGTACAAGACTTTCTTGTAATCGAGTCTTCGAATTCAAATGCATCAGTAATTGATATCACCAATGATGTGGAAGATGAGCCTGCAATCCAAGCAAGAACAGAACAAGTTAGTACTGAAGATATGCACATTCACGGGCTTGTAACTAGGAGTACATAGTAAGCATTTATTATTTTTGTTTGTGTTTTTGTGTTAAGTAGAATAATTCAAGTAAAAAAAAATTTTAAACAATTTGACTTTGTTTCTTATTTCAAATTTCAAGTAAGAGATCATATTTTACTATATCTTCAAACTTCAATTGATTTTGCTAATGGTTGACGTCATCATTCAATTTCTTCTACTTGCGCAAATAAGTCTTTTTTTTTTTTCCTACTCCTATTAAGAAAAATAATGAAATGATTTCTGATTAGATTAAATTTCCGAGTCAGTTAAGAAAATTTTTATTTTCCCATCATCTATTCAAAAAAAAACCAAGAAGGAGAAGAAGCCATCTCGCAATGTCGTTAAAAAGTGATGCATGCCAATAGTAAAAATTAATTGCTTGAGATTATGGATATTTAAAGAACTTGCTCTAAACTCCGTTTACTAAGCTTGCAAAAATTAACTATTTTCAAGGTTTACTACCTTCTATGAAAATATTTTGCCACCTAGAACTATGTGAAAGTTTTTATTGTAAATGTATTTTCGAATTCTGCTAATACGTTTTGGAATCCAATTAGTTGGAGAATACATTCTGTTACAAACAAAAAGTAATGGGTTCTTACAGCAACCTTTTTTTGGGTGAACTTTTGCAATAACCGCTTAACTGTTTTCAAAAAAAAAAAAATTATTTCAAAAATCGAATACGTTCATTGACTTTTAACTATTTATCTATAGCATTTTGGCTAATTGTCCAATTCGTCACTCGCACAATGGATGGCTCCGTGAAGTGTAAACTGCCAAAACTTGAGTGTATTAAAATTGCAGAGTTCTTGAAACATGACAATGACGGGGCTTTAAAGAAACAAAAGCTTATCTTCTTTCGCGTATTGGGAAATTATTTTCTTTTAGCCAAAATATTAATACTTAACCTTTAGCCTTTCTGCAGTTTTTGTTCTTTCGGCATCAAAATAATTTATTTCCCTTTAGCACTCCCGTCATAAATAACAAGCTTTAGCACTGTATGCACTGTAAATATACCGTGCGTCCTTCACACCGTGAAGGTCTCAATTTCCTGAAAGTTCCTTCCATAGGTAAGTATTTATTTTTTGTTCTTTCGCATTAAATTATATCGTTTTTAGTTAAACTAACGTTTGTTTCTCGTTTCTGTCTTTCTCGCTTATAATGTTTCACGTAAAGTTAGATTTTTTCTCATGCATCATCTATTTACTGTTATAAATATTTCAAATTCATGCGTTATTATGTTAACTAGTACTAAAAAGCATGCCGTCAATATATCACAAACGTATCACTTCCTACTCTCTAACTAAACCTTATTCGCGACAACAGTCAAAAATCAATTTTATTCATATCAATTTAAAGGAAGAAAAAGGGAGACCGTTCCATAAGATCATGCGGTTTCAATTCTCTTTTTATACGGTTAGGTTTAGGTGATTTTTATTTAAGATTCTCTTGACGATTCGGCTCTGGGAAATTCTTCTTTTGCATTACGAAACAATAAACGAAAGAAGTTTGCGATTGATTGCGCAAGTTTACAACAGCTTAACAAGCGAGCGAACATTTTACTTAAATTTTCGTAACACTTTATAGGCTATTGTTGCTATATACGATTCGTCGCATAGTACGCCAAATTTATCCAAACACTTGCCGTGGGAAGGTAGTCGGAATTTTTGCGGTACAGCCGGCTTTTGAATAGTTAATTAACAAAGAAATCAACCTTACGTAATTTGGACCACGTAAGTTCATATTTTTGATATTATCGTATACGAGAATTCTATGGGAATGTATATGCCAAAGAGGTCTAATTGTCAATATTTTAGGATAAATATTTGCTGACAATAGTAATTTGACATTAAAATTGTAGAATGAAACATATGAGTCTATTTCTTGAACCCGTTTCACCATTTCACCAACTTATATAGGCAGTTTAAACGGCTTTGGTCTTCTCAGTAAATGATCGGAAACTCTTAAATTGCAGATGCTCTATAAGAATCGCTTCGCTGCTTTCCTTTTGTAAATAATTAAAACAAACAAATTTTTTTTAACACCTAAACAACTTGCCATAGAAAATCCTTTTCTATGTTAATAAAGTTATTTCCCTTCCTAAATATATATTATTTGGCTTTCTTTCAATATGTAAGCTGTAAAATTATTCACTTTATATAGTTTTGTTAAAAATCATACCACACATCACCTTTTGATCTTCCGTTAATTTTTTGTCGATTACCGTTTCTTAGCTCTAGCTCTGGGAGATTTTATGTTTCTTTCATTAATTTTATAGTTTTAAAAAACCATAATCGGTGGTGATGCTTTTGCTCGTATCCTGCAAACGGTGTCATTAATTCGAAAACAACAATATTCGGAAGAGGCGGAGAGGATTCTTTGGTTCTCGCTCCATTCGAAGCATCAAGCTTGTAGCTATTTCGACTATTCTCGACGAATTTTTATTACATTCCATAAATAAAAGTCATAAAGAGGAAGAAGAAGCAGAAAAGAAGAAAGTATTCTTTGAAATCACATGTTGAATGCGATTGGGGCTGATATGGCGTTAACATGAGCACTATGTAAGAAACGTGACAGCCATGTTAAAAACGTGAGCACTATGTAAGGAACGTGACAGCTATGTTAACAACATGAGCAGTATGTTAAAATCGGTCAGAAGAAAAAAACGAAGCGACTATTGTAACCAAAATGGCAAACAACTGCAAGGAAAAGTAATTTATTTTTTATGTTAAAAATTATACACATTATAAAGTGTTATAACATTATTTATGCATTGCCATGAGTTGTATTTGATGCAGAAAAGTAATATCAATTTTCTATTTTCAAGAAAATTTTGAAGAAAAACCATTTAATTACATTTTCTCTATGCGTATTCTCTCTATGAAAGGTAAACTTTCACCACTTTTCATCCACTTTATCCGTAACAATTTTTCGCGCCAAAATACAAGCTATAAACAGTTTTTATTAAATAAACAAGTAGAGTAGGAATGTTATAATCAGGCAAGACGAACTCTAGTTACTTTACACCACTTCTTTTAATTAATAACACACCAAAAATATGGTGCGGTCTAAAAGAAGATCTATGGGACGCAAATTCCCTATGCTTGATTCACTAAGGGCAAATTTTTATCCTTTTTATCCTAAACCTTTTTTGGCATATAAAGTCTTACTTTTCTTGATGGTGGGGATCCAAGAAATACATCTACGTGATTCGAATGATCTGAGATTAATTTTTATGTCAAATTATTATAATCAAAAAGTTTTCATCCAGGAAATATTGAAAATTTGACCTTTTTATTATATAAAAATTCAGTTTCCTTAGGAACGGTTATATAGCAAGACACTTCAAAAATTACCCCATCCAAAGTCCAAATAATATTACTACGGGATTTTCACAATAATTTTTCTTATAGCGGTTTATTAAAATAAGTCGTTATATGGGAAGTGGTCAAAGAGGTAATTCGATCCGTACCATATTCGGTAGGTTTCGTCCGTGGGCCAAAACAAGTTAATGTACCAAATTTCATCAAAATATCTCGAAAATTGACAGCTGTAGGTTGAACACAACATTAGATGGACAGAAATCAGACGGACAGACACGTTTAAATCGATTCAGAATCATTTTCTAGTATAATAAAATGTGAGTATATAAGTTAAGTACTTGTGGATGTTGCAAACGTCCTTACAAACTTAATATGAATATAAGAGTAAATTGTGTTCGTCTGCGCTTGCTTGCAATTTTGTAAAATCAGCTGTTTTTAGACTTTTGTGTGGGAGCTATTTTTGAATTATTTTTGGATATTTTTGTAATAAAAGCACTTGCACAACGCGCACAACATGCATTTGAGGGGAGATTTCTTTGATAATAACCAATCATTCTTGGCATTGTTATTGTAACATTTTCCTTGCTGGATTGTTCATATGTAAGCTGGTTTACTTTTGGGAGGAGACTTCCTAGTGTGGTTTTTTTATCATTACTCCATGTCCTGTAACGTAGTTGTACCAAAAGTTTTGTAAAATACCGTAAATGACACGCTTTACTAAATAATCTTCAGATTAAGTTATATTGCAAACGACACTTTTCAGTACATGCACTATATTATATCTTGTCTTATATAACATGGTATAAGAAATAATTAAAACATTAATCTATATAAAAGCAAGTTATCCTTTGGTCTGATATATATTTTAATAACAATCTTTAAATATTTCCTTCTAATAAAATATTTAATAACAGCAGTGTATAAATAGCGTACAAATTTAAGTATCGTGCGTCGTAGGCGTGCGTACAGGCTCTCTAACTGTAGTGTAAGGCAGCTATCCTCCACTGATAGATCACCGGTCATATATTTCTGTCAAACAGGTGTCACCCGCCATTTTGGTATCTTGACGTTTAAGCATAAGCGTGGAGATTACCAAAAACATGGCTATTTGTGATCTACTCTTCATCAGATCAATAAGTATTCTTCTTATAATAAGAGTGTATAATGTAACGGCATAAAGAGGGAATTTTTTTATGGAAAATTAAAAGAAAAACGTTTAGAAAACGAAAGAGAATATAATTACAACTTTTTTATTCAATTTTGTGGAAAATAATCAAAGATAAACTCATACAAAAATTCGATTTATTTATGTATTATTTTTATTAATTGATTTATTATTCAATTTCATTAGATTGCAATGTAAAATTTTGCTAAAACATTAAGATCGGGATACGATCTGTTATATTAAAAAAATACATTAATAAATTATTTTCAATTTGCTCCATTTTTTGGCGGGACGTAGTTTCTCTTGTTTTGCTTTGCATTCCACTTTGTGGTTTTCGGGTGGGCTAACAGCCCTGTCTTAGCGTAAAATTAATATTGGAGAGTTTTGTTGTCAGTTTTGCTTGAGAATATGAAATCTGATACAAAGTGGCAGAAACTATGACAGACAAACGCAAGCACAAATTTTATGATAGTTGAACTATAACAATGCCAGAATAAGGCTGTAGACGCTTATAGACGCTTAAGACGCTAGTCGCCGAAGACAAAACAAAACAATACTTTACGTTATTACTTTTGGGTTACAGTAGATTTCATGTAGTTTTTCTTGATTAATTTTATGGAACATATATAAATATATGTATATACATATATATACACATATATATATTTAAATCTGTTTTGTGCTATAATAATAAGAACCGTATTAACGCATAGTTAAAATTCAACATATTTTCAAAAATTCAAAAACAAATTTTTTTTTTTTGTTTTAAATGTAAGAAAAATACGTTGATCTTATGTGATGTTGGTCGACTGAGTTTGGTGTATATAATGTGTGTAGAGTTTAGTTAATTTTATTACAAAAAAAAAAAAAAAAAATTATATTAAAAGTGAAATTAAAATAAATTTTTGTTTTTTTGCTGTTCCGAAATTATTTAAAAGTCTTTAATTGCAGACAAGCAATTTGTTTATTTACTGAGAGCAACAGTTTACAAACAAACTTTCGATTTAACTTTTGATGCTTTTAATATATTGTTAATATATTGTTAACTTAGTTTCGAGTAAGCAGAAAGAACGTTGAGTTGATGATAATCTGAAAAATCTCTTCAAGTTTACAATTATTTATCGTTAGTATCGCTGTAACTTCTTAAATAAGAATCTTAATAATCTCTGGCTGTATTATAACATCGGAAATCTTCAATCATTGGATTTTACATCTTTTAATTCGATTGCAACAGTTCAAGAAAAAGGTAAGATGTTTTTATTTCCAATACGTTTTTTTTTTTTGTTTTTTTTTTTTATTTTTTTTGTCAATATCTCGAAATTTAATAACGTGTGGTAATATCGAAGCATAGATTCTAGTGGAACTAATCATAAAAATAAATTTTTACGGAATGACGGACTTTGATGTCGAAAAGTTCTATTCAATCTTTCCGCGAAATTTGAATATTTACCCTCTCTCGCTGGTCGCGAGTAATAAAATTATAATTGTTATAGGTCGTGGACTGAAACCATCCGGTGATAGTGAGATGACAACGATTTACATATCATCTATGCCATGCTACTCCATTATCAACCAGTGCATGTTGTGTAAATAGTTTTTTGTTTTAAGAATTTTGAAGCCATAAGCTGAAGCCTTAATTATAGTGCCTAAGAAGGCACCTTCACACTCGCAAAACGTTAAGAACGTATGATAAGAGATAATTTTGTTATCACTTTTGAGAACATATTTTTACAAACACTTTATGTGAGCAAACATCGGAAAAGTTGATTTGTGTCTCTGAACGAATATTGGATTAGCATAAGGATTGAATCGTTATTATTAATTATGAAGATTCAATTGAATCGATTCAAAATATTTTTATGCAAAATTTACATATATATATGTAATAAATCGTCACATAATTTTTAATAGCATCAAATTTTAGATGAATGCTTTCAACGCATAAAAATTTAAAAAAAAAGAAGGAAATTTTCATTCGAAACAGGAGTAATTGGAACAATTTTCAAGATTCAAAGCTTAATTAAAGGCATTTCGAAATATTTTTTACTTAAGATTAATTCAAAATTCATACCTGACTGTTATACTTTCATCAATTAAATTTCGGTGTCCGGTGAAAGGATCTTCGTGACAGTACATGATCCATTGAAGTTATCGAAGAATTTGTATTTTATTCGTAACAGCCGTTCAGCCGTCAGTCATACGTAATTTCTTATACGTAGCGTAAGTTAAACTCGATTTTCGAATTGGAATTTTCTCGTTACTTTCTTGACAGAATTTTAGCTTAATACGATTAGTTTGAATAGGAAGGAAAGGATTTTTTTAAATTTATATTGGACGTGGGTGCTTCGATTATTTCATCATATTATTGAGAATAACACAAAACTTTTTAAAATTATGATTATTGGTAGGATGAAAGTTTTCTCGTTTATTCGGACTAACTGTGCAGAACGTCTACTAAGTTCAAATTAATATTTTAAAAACATATGTTGCTCTAAAGATTTTACTACACATGACATTACGTTTTATTGAAGTTTTAAGTTGTTAAATAAAAAATACTTGAATACTTGAACACTTGAAATGATTCAGAGAGCATTTAAATGTTATTAATCAACATTTAAAATAATACTCAAATCGCAATCTCATTCATTTAAGTCATGCTATACTTTGAACGATTTAAGGATTATTGATGATCTGATTGATTGCATAAACATTGTAATGAACTTTTTCATTTCATTTTCTTTAGCTAAACATTTTGTGTTCCCTTCACTTGATTTTTGTTTTTTATTTATTAGTGAATCGAGAAAAGTGGACACATCTTCACATCTTTTATACATATGCATAGATTTATATGCATTTGTTGAATAGATGGATTCCTTATAAAATCGTCTCAAATCGAAAGTAAATAAAATTTGTGATATTTTACTCATTAATTGAACACAAAAATAAAAAACAAAAAAAAAAGCAAAAAAAAAAAAACAAATAAAATATTTAATAAAACATAAAAATAACAATTGAAATTATTTGCAAAATGTACAACTAAAAACACTGTAGTCTGCCGCGGCCGCCCATTAAATACCCTACACCACTATTAGATGTTAGATGCGAAGTGGTGGACCATTTTCAAAAGTGTTCATTCTTGCGTCGGCGTACCAAACTTCATTAAAATATTTAAAAAAATTCGACCGTTAGAAGGAACACAAGAAAACTGGACGGATAGACTGAAAGGCAAGCTAACTTAAATCAGTATAATAAAAGAGATGGATCTGTCTCAAGTCCTTCGGGGTATTGCATACATACGCACAAACTTAATATACCCTTATGTCACAAGTCGTGTAGGGTATAAGCAAATAAAAAAAATCCATTTCACTTCACAAAAAAAAAAATACTTATTTCAAATCAAAAAAAAAAAAAAAAAAACAAATTAACACAACAATACAACAACAATTTCGTTTTCGACATACATTTACCATAAGTGGCTACGAAAACAATAAATAAATATTAAGTGAAAATTCATAAGTGCGTATGTAGTTAAAATTGGATTTTTTTGAAGCGTATAGAATGATAGGACCCAGGTGCTGAATACATTTTTTTTAAGAGATAAGATCACAGCAAAATCTTCAATATTTATTTTGGACGGAAGGAAAGATAATAAAACAATAATATTGGAGAAGATTATTAAGCATACCTTTAAGTCCTAAAAGAAAAACAAAAAAAAAAGTTATATTTGCAAAATATTAAAAAATGGCAATTGTGGAGGGATTTGTAAATTAACGGGTTTTGGGCTAAGTGGTCCCCACTTAAAAGAGGGGGAAAAAACAAGAAATTATTTAATGTAGATTCGTATACCCGGAGGTTCTATTAAAAATATGAATTTCTAATTTAGTTATCGAAAATATCCAACGTATTTGCCTAAAGCATATCGCAGTAGACGGTACTTTAAAAAATTCGAAAGAAAAAAAATGAAAATTATTTGTTTTAGGCCGCTTGCCTGGTCAGAGGGGAACGCATCTAACTTTTCAAATGTCCGTCCCAAGTGCCCAAGAATTATATTTAACATTTCCCAACGGCCACAATTTTCGTTATACGGTCTTCTTGACTTTTTAAAAGATCACCTAAAACCAATACAAAAAATGTTGTTTTTATTATTAACCGCTAATCCTTAAATATCACAAAAAAAAGAAAAGAAAAACAGATAAGGAAATCTCAAAAACCTTAAGCGACCTTGTGTACCTCTTTTGATCACTTTTATTATTGTGAATTTGCAAAAGTTTTCTAGGTTAATACATCTGAAGCGATATGAATCTCGTAAGAATTTAAAGAGTGATAACAATTAGCTCCGATTTTTTCAATTCAATATTCTTGGCCTTTTGCCTGATAACTTTGTTTTCATAAAGCTTATCCAAGGTAGATATAAAGTAGTGAGCTTCTCAATCCGTTTAGAGTTCTTTGCAAGAATCGAAATTATATGTGCTCTCTCTTTCTCTCTCTCTCTCTCTTTCTCTCTCTCTTTCGTGCATGCGTCGTGCTAATGTTATACTTGAATTAGTTTTTAATTTTTAACGGTTTATATGATCTCCTATTCAAATTTAATATATTTTTTTATTATCTAAAAATTTTTAAATTTAATATATTTACTATCAGATTTAATGGTATATTGTTAGCTTGGATGCACATCGGCTGCGAGGCTGTATCTTTGTATTAGATGTGTACATCCTGTTTTTTTTCTTCTTCTTCTTCTTTTTCTTCTTCTCTTGTTTATTTATACATGATGGAGTTTGTTATT
>CCAG010019884.1:0-22066 GCA_001077435.1 Glossina morsitans morsitans | reverse complement strand
AAAATTTGCTTTTTTTACTTTTTTTTTTGGGGGGCGGCGGGGGGTACAAAAGATTCGGTCACGACTGAATATAATTTCCTTACTTGATTTTTTTTTGTTCTTTTCTTTTTATGGGTTATAAAAATTATGCCCTAATGTTTAGCATAAGATTTATTTTTAAGAGGTTTCTCGAACTATGAATCATTTTCTCGAATTTCTCTACAAAAGACTAATTAATGTGTTGAAATATATATTTTCCACATGTATGTTCTTGGTGGGGCATTTTTCGCAATATCTAACGCAACCTAATTCGCAGCCGATTAACTTTAAATGTAAAACACGTAAGATTTCTCTTCGGAAAAAACAACACACACATGAAACTCAGCAAAAATAAACGAAGAGCCGAATTTAATTGACTCTTGAAACTAAAGTCTTATATACTGATTATTATTGAAAACTAATACAAAGTATAAAAGGAGAAGTAAAGAAGAAGAAGAACAAAAATAAAATAATTCATAACAATAAATAAATAGGAAAGAAAAAGAGAAAAAAAGCATGCATACAACTGGTGCAGATGCACACCCACAACCGGTACAGAGATTCAAGTTGCAAGTAAACCCCTAAGCCATTGCATCCGATCACAGTAAACAACACCAGTTCACTTTCGTATTATAGCGAGTTGTTAAGCTTGCAAATTAGTTTAAGTGCGACATAAGCAAATCGCGCGTTGCTTAAAGAGTCCGATATTGAGATTAAGTGATTGTGACATCATTGACGATTCTGCAAACAACTCTGAATGGATTAAACGGCTCACTTGTTATATTTAGATTGAGTAAGCTTAGCGAAGACAAAGTGCATAGAGAAGGGATTAGGGTTAGGGGACACCAAGTGGGTGAAATGTAGGAGAATCGATAGCTCCATTTATTAACTTACTTAGGAAGAAAACACTACGAATAAGTGGATATTTCTCAAGTATTGGTACGGATAACAGACGCCACCTATTGTCATAAGGAGGCAGAGAAACAACTGAGCTAAGGGCAAACGGCAAGAATTGCGTCAATTGAATCTACATAACACGTAGGAGAGAGGCGACCACAGAAGACACAACAGAAGCATACTCGGGTATTGGTCTAACTAAGCATATGTATGTGAGCATCCTTAACCGTGCGAGTCCCAGACGGTTTTGAAAAAGCACTGTCGAAGAATCCCAGACAGTTTTGAAATAAAATCTAAGTAGCGCGATCGCGCTGCTTGGTACTTAAACGGTTAAGCTCATTGGGCCACCGCTTAATGAAATCAACAACAAGATGTTATTTCCACAAAAACAAACGAACAACAGCTGATGTTACAAGCATGTGAGAAGAGCGCATAAGTGAAGTGCATCTTAATTGAAGGATTAAAGAAGTATTAAGTATTGGGTACGAAAAATGTGTGCACTTCGAGTATTGTCAATGTCCGCCGCAAATAGATGAAGGAAAGGGCCGACTTATCCGAGCCAATGTAGCATAACGTGTCTCCTCAGTGTCATGTTAGCATGCAAAATACATATATACGTACGTATCTATTCTATGAGACTTGTTATTACGAACGATATGAATGAAATGAGTATACCCTCAACCTCGATTAGCGGATAGAGGAGCATTTAACATCTGTTTAAGTGCCAAAATACAAGTAATAAATAAAATTAAATTTAAATAAAACTCAATAAGTAAAACGAAAATAATTGCTTAATACCCCCTATTTCATAAGGTTTTCAAGTGGTTTCTTTTTTCATGTGTCTAATTGCGCGCAACAATTATTTAAATTTTTGGTTCTGTTCGTGAAACTTGTAAACGAATAAAAACTTCCGGTCTCCTCTATATATGCATTGGAAAAAAGTGTTTGAGCATTTGAAAAGTGTAATAAAAGAAGACCCATATCTTCATACACACACACGCACACAAACACACACACACACACACACACACACACACGCACACAAACACAAACAAACAAACACACACACACACACACACACACACACACACACACACACAAACAAACACACACACAAACAAACACACACATACATACACACCCACGCACGAGCGCGTGTTTCTTCGGTTTGTTTCAATAAATAGTTCATAAAGTTCATTTCAAAATGAAATTTCCTCGTCTCCGTTCGCTTGCATTCCTCGCAACATGCAAAGCATTTCGTTTCTATTGAACGTTATGTGCTTCCTTTGTTCGGGTCATTGCAAGTTTAGACGTTTCAAAAGAAAAATCCTATTATTCAAATGAAATAACTAAGTCCATAAGCCAGCATAAAAAGCAGAGTCTATGCTGCTTGCAACTTAGTCTGAAGGCAATGGACCTTTTCGAGGAGGAAAACTTTACGTTACGCATAGAAAAACATTGGGCAAAACATATGATGACTCTTTTTTTTTTTTATGTGTGTTCGCTATCAACGATTGGGTACAAACTAATTTCGTCATTATGTTTATAGCCAGTAACAAATATAGATTTTCTGTCCTTTTCTATCGCATAGTACTACTTATAATAAGAGGGAAATTAAGTTTTGTATGGATACGGAAATGCAATGGCTCGAATTAGTTGGATTAGGTCGAACTTTTATTATACGAATTGATTTCGAATTTGATTTTCTCTATATTGATTTGAGCACGTCTGTCTCCCTGAATTTTGGCCATGTATCGCCGTCCATGCAAAATTTCCGATATATATTGGATTTTGGTTCAAGGTTGAACGCTATATATAATGGAATTGGATGGGACCACTTTTACGACTACTACTCCTCATATCAAGTCCTATTGCACTAAAACCATATGAAAAAAAAAAATCTTTCATTTTTCTAAGATCATTAGAAAGTAGTATATAAATGGATTCGATGCGACCATTGTTTGAGATCCTTTTCGCGTAAAAAAAAGAGAAAAAAACAAGGCTTGCTATGACAACAAAATCTGATTCAAATTATCGATTGATTATATATATAAATATAAATTACATAAAGGTCTGACTCTCGGTTCCCTCCCATATAAGTAAGTCGTTATATTAGCCTTTTGTATAACACAGACAGATGAAGTATCATGAATTGTTCGACACGTAGAGTGACATTTTGAGCTCGTTCTTATATAGGGATTTTCATGGAAAGTAAGTTATTTGATATTTTATGATAAAAGTAAATAAAAAATTGTAGTAAGTAAAGTGGTGTATACAAGTGGTATATAAGGGTTGATACTGTGTGAGTGTAACATTTCAACTGGGTCTTTATTTGGTCCATCTGCGTTCATTGAAATTCTAATAATTCTCCCATCAGAGGCAGATAACTGCAATTTTATTTACGTTGTCTTCAGTCCGCTTTACCTTGTAGCACGTAATTTAATAAACGTTGACAAAGCGACTGCGATATTCAGCTATTCAGCTGATTTCATTCAGCTGTTGACCTCTGTCCGAGCTGACAAATATTTCCGATTAACTTCTGACAATTAAGCTTGAAAATGATGTCTAAGCATTCGGGTACATTCGCCTACGCGTTTATTAATTAAAAGATTGAGACAAACTTCAAAGTACATCTCATTAGTGGCAGGTTTCGAAATAAACATACATACATATATTTGAATATTTGAATTAGGGCGTATTCATTATTAGGAAGACATCTGAATGACATTAGAATGTATGTACATGTCTTGGCATTTGGATGATGGATGGCCTATAATCTCCCCAAAATGAATTTCAAAGCACAAGAGTCTAATATATGTTTTGTCCATCAGTTCACACACCCAAAGGGTATTGTGTCAAATTTCGCACGTGTAAAACTCTGAGACTTTGCACAAATTTTTGAATCAGACTCATGCACGGACTGATGTGAATATTGTTTTGTTTTTTTTTTTTTAATTTACAAACATTTGAAAGGCATGTCTATAGCAAACATGTGAGTTAATGCGGTGTGAAGGTGTGCGAAGAACTCATGTGGACGATTAACAAAAATTTGTGCTGAGCCAATAATTACTAAATAATAATGTGCTCAAGGCTTTCTCAAGGTAGCTTTCTTTCTGGTTTTCACTACTTCTTCACATTCTGACATAACTCCCAGTGGAAACGATAGTAATAAAGCTATCGTTCCGTTTGTAGTAACTTTCATTAATCTCTTGCCTTTCTAGCAATAATTTGTCATCTCGTTTAACTGAGTTTAACTCTTTATGTGCGATAGATTTGCACTTAACCTATTTGTACGATCATAAAAATCAAAAGTTAATTGTTAACGTTAATTTCATAACCGATATTTGTGGGAATGAACTGAGTTCCTTAAAAAAGACTTCCACAACTTGAAGATTTTTGAGAGGTAGAGGCCATCAAACGAAAAGGATTGATCTAATCCCTGAACCGTGGACAGAGTAATACAACTTTTTCTCTTCTCCTCTCATTGAGAAATCATTTCTATTATAGTAATTTGGTTGTTTGCCAGCAACAATAGAGACAATTCTCCTCCTTTCATATTCAAACAACTTTGTCATCAGTAACATGCAGTAATTTATTTACACTATTAGCATATGTGTATGTTTCTGTCTATATTATCTCATATTACGCATAGTAGTATGGATATATATAGATATATATATATATATATTGTGGATACAAGTACAAGAGTAAAGCCATCAAAATATTATGCCAGAGTTTCTTAACTCTTAACTCTTAAAGATCTCTTAAAGCTGAAGCAAATTTTAAATATTTTTAAATCGGAAATTCAAGGCCCTTTTCATAACACAATTAATTTGTTTCTGCAAGCAGATTGTCGTAGATCCGTATAGTGTGGGCATTTCCTTACGTCACAATTCAAAGTGGGCAAAGTGTTTCGAGAGAAGAACAAATTGAAATTTTAAGAGTCGTTTACCAATTTCGGTCATACTCATTTATTTTGAGAATCCATCCATACATCGGAAGGGGACTCGAAAAATGTACACAAATAGTCTGAACTAACCATAATAAAACTTATATACCAAGTCATTCTTTTGTACCAATTGCTGTTGTGGCTGGGCTTTCTTATATTATTAAGGCTTATTTTTTGTAAGAAGCTTTATATAGTAAGGGATCCATACCATTCCCTTCAAATTTTCTACATCGACTTATCGAAGTCGAAATCATATTTTTTAACGCTTTTTGCCGAGAAATATTTAAAATGGAAAGTTTTACTTACTTATGTAATACGACATTTTCAAAGCAGGGTTTTTTTTTATATAGTACAAGTGGTTGTAAGAACAGTCCGATCTGATTCATTTTCAATAGCGTTTGTCCTCGGGTGAAATCATACGTGTGCACTATATTTCAACAAAATATCTCGAAAATTGCTCCTTAGTATAGACGTGAGGCAGCTAGACGCACGGACAGAAAGGCATAAATTGAATTCAGAAAATAATTCTGAATTCAGTAGCTTAATAAAGGGTGGATCTTCAGTCAGATTGTCAAATAGTCAGGCAGACAGACAGACAAACGGACAGACAAGCTTACATCGAATGAGGAAATGTTTCTGAATCTATAGATATGAAAAAAATGAATCTATCCCAAGCTCTCTCGACAATCGCGTAAACTTAACAGGCGCTTACCACAACTAGTGTAAGGCATAAAATTGATTTTAAGATGGAATCCTTGCGCAAATGCCTTTTTAATCTAAATTGTGTACGAGTTAAACTATTAAATATGTGTCTCATTGTTGAAACAATTCGGATCTCTTTCCGCAATTGCCGGGCAAACTTTATCAACTAATTGACAGATGGAGCTACTAGTTAGGGCAAAACAACGGCACCTCCGCTCTAATCTAAATAACATTTTTTAATAAAAATGAATGCATCAGAGTGTTTAACTTAATATTAAGTTATTATTATTATTATTATTATTATTATATAAATTTAGACAGAGAATAAATTGTAAGACTAAAGTATTAAAGCACTAGCATCTAAGGCTTTCGGCTTTATTTGTTATTAATATTATTACTATTATTATTATTATTATTATTATTAAAAACTCTTACCGCACTTGAGATTTGAACCCAAGACTATTGAGTTGCTAGTCGAGACTTTTGCCTACTCGGCCACTCAGGCGGATAATATTAAGTTAATATTTTGATATACGCCGCAAATACCTTTGCAATTTCAATTAAAAGAAGATGACCGCAGTTCGCTATGAAAAGTTGTTATATTCACGGAAAAAACACCCACGCATTAGATATCTCGATCAGGGCGAGTTCTGAATTGATTTCGCAGGACTACTACTTTCATGTTCTTCTGTTAGCTGTGGCGGCTGAAAGCGAGAATAAAGTTCGAAGGATTTGTTCATTGTCTAAACTACGTTTTTTTTTTTTTTTGTCTTAAAAGGCTCTTGCGCTTTAGGATTTTCGTTGCAAACTTTGAGAACCCACGGCGCTGCAATTGAGAACTTTTTCGCTATGCACATAAGTTTATAAGAATGGGGGCGTTATTATAGTTGTTGTTGTTGTTGTTGTTTTCTTTTTTCTTCTCTTTCTTTCTTTACTTTTCTTTCTTCGTGGTATTGTTCACTTTTTGCCTTATTTAAGCTTAAGCAGTTTATTGCAAACAAGCCAAGTTGCTTTCAATTCAGTACGAAATTTGAATACCTACACTACCTAATACATAAATGTAAGAGAATTCCTACGAATATTTTATTAATTATGTTGCAAATCGATTTTCTTAATCTTAAATAAAATACTCCTCGTTAGTTGTTATAAATGTTGGGTAAAATTTGATTCGCTTGAGCTAACTAGGGGCATATAAAAAGAGAGAGAGAGAAAGAGAAAGAGAGAGTGCACGATCATACTAACGGGCCTAGAAAAGACTCGTCATTCATAATTAATGCTTTATAAGGCGTTGAATTACGGCCGATCATTACAAGCGAAATAAGAAACTTAATATACTTTAATTTTCCATTGGTGGTGATAATAAAACACAGCCTTTAATTTGTTTAAAATTTACGTTCTTTTCTACAAAAGCTGGTTATATATATATTTTTTTTCATTTATTTATTTTTTATGTTTTTCTTGCCTTTTGTAGATCGAGTGTGTAATTTCTTTGTCATAATACTCGTTAGTGGGTAAATCCTGCAGTATATTAAGGTCGTTGCTTATATGTGCTTATATGTGTTATATTCATAGAATAAGAAGAAGATTACATATTTATTTTACATTGCAATTCCATAAGCAGTGTAATATGCTTAAGGGAAGGGAGCCTATGGTTATAGCATCTTTCTATTTTGGACAGACATGATTATAAGATTAAAGAAACACTTTTTGTATTTTTCTTTAAATTAAGATTAGTTTTGAATTTTGTTTCGCGACGTTTAAGATATGAAGAAAAATACGAGAAAAACAAGTAAAAAACACTCTAGCGTACTACAGCCGACCTTTAAATACCCTACATCAACCTACAGTTATTTATATGATAAGTTTTCACAATAAGGCATTATATGGAAAATGGTCGAAACAGTGGTCTGATGGGAATTATTTTCAATAGCTTTCGGCCTTAGGCGTCAGTGTACCAAATTTCATCAAAATGTTTCAAAAATTATTGCGTGTAGATTGAACGTAAGAAAACAAGGCGAACAGGCGGACAGAGGGACAGACGGAGAGATAAGCTTAAATCGATTTCGAAAGTGTTTTCGAATTGTGCGGTCCTCCTGGGCATTGCATATATCCATGCAAACTAAATATACTCTTGTAGCACGAGTGATGTAGGGGAAGAGAAATTGAAACATGTCTTAAATTCATATAAAACTCCGAGATATATATATATATATATATATACATATGTTCAGCTAAAAAGAAAAATCGAAATGATATTTGCATAGGTTTCAATAATAAACTCGAACTCGTATGCACCACGGACGGAAAATAAAATTTGGATGTACTTTAAAAAGCGTTATATAATCATTATATTTATTCTACCGTCTTGGGATTCAATTCTATATCAGTTTATTAAATATTAGTCTTTTCTCTATGCACAGTAGGACTTGGACACATTATCCTTTTAAAAGCAATTGCACAACAAACTATATTGCGTGTACATGAATTGTCGTCATCAATTGTCAACATGTATGTATGTGTGTATGTATGTATGTATGTATGTATATATGATGTATAATTTAAACACGCTTACGACTACATACTTACATACATAACATATTTAAATTTCTATCAGACACAGAAAACAAACAAGTATTGTTGATACAAAGAATGTCGTATTTTGTGTTCTTTTGTTTTTTTTTTTTTTATTATTTAATATTATCCTTGTTCTTGGCAAAATTCTTTGCAATTTAAATTGACAATCGGTATCAATGCTAAATTTCTAGTAGTAGTAGGTAAGTATTCAAATTAAAAAGGTTAAAGGTTAATCAAATAATGAAAAGACTGCAATAAGTTGAAATTACAAAACGGAATCCAAATATAAAACCACAGTCCCCCACAGTAAAAATGAGTTCCGAGTACTATTTCAATTCAAAATACATTCAATGATGGCGATGCAATTAAATATTGACACTTAAGTACAAGTTAAACGACAAGCACAACAGGGGTGCAGGAATCAAGAACTTTTACTTCCCCGATTTGTTTTCCTCTTTTTCTTCAATACCAAAATTTAACATTTGCTTCCTTTGTTCCGTTGTTGTTGTTGTTGTTTATAAGGACATTTGTCAATTGCGCCTTTGTCATATAATAAGCTGGATTTTTTAAGACAAAGTAGGCAGCAATTAATGTGTCGTCAGCTAACGGCTGACCAGATTAGACATCAATCGGAAGCAGATTTGTCATAGACCTAACTTTCATCGATAGTTTATGAATTGTCCAATATGTCGTCGCACTCGTCGAAAATCAATTAAGTCGCATCAACACTTTCCGTCCTTTCGTATCAAACAACAACTTGTTTTAACTTGCATACGTTTACTTGAAAACTCCTGAGCATAAATACATATGGACTGAGCACATCTATTCGGAAAAACTGTTATTTATTTCATATTCATTCTTTCGCTGGGTACGTTGCGTTAAACGTCCCGAGCATTCAACTTGTAGTGAAATTTCCACATCCGTATAAGAGAAAGAAATATCATCAAAACTATTCACATAGTTATTGTCAAATTTACAAAGCCTAGATTTAAAGGCGGCCGGGCACATCAGGTTTGCATCCGCGACAACTGACTTGTTGTTCGCGATCTTTTGCCTACTCAGCGGCTAAGCATATACTTGGCATATATTAACAGATTGATTTAAGAATCCAGAGTAATCATCAAAAATGTGCGGCCGAACTTTGTATTGCTTCAGTTCAATGGGGCGATAGTTCAGTTGATTAAAAAATGATTCGCTCTCAAAGTGTACGAAATTTTATTAAAATATCTCTAAAATTGCATGGACAGATGGACAGGTGTGCTTAGATCGATTCAGAAAATAGTTCAGCACGGTGCTGAGCGCTCCTCCCGTAGAACAGTGTACGAGCAGTTTATATGTTTCAAGGATGGTTGTGAAGATGGTCACGATATTGGGGCATCCTAATGTTTCAACTTTCAAGGCGAACGCGTGTAAACGCTATTTCCTATTTCCTTCCCCCTCTATTTACAATCCACAATTTTGCTTACATGGATATATCTCTCTAGCCAGCTACCTTGTTAAATAACGAAAAAATCCAAGGCGCCATCAAAGTTGTGACTGAATTCACCCTAAATCACGAGAGACGTATGAAATATTCGCACTCCGAAGGATTCTCCCTTATTTCATTACAAAATAAAGAAACCGTATATAGGCTCATCATCAATGGACTATTTCGAGCAAGGAGACTTGGAGTTTTGAATAAAACCAATGCGTTTTGGACAAGTTTTGCTTCCTTAGGTAAGGCCCTTTTAAGACTCAATGGAAGGGCAAAAAAAAAAACTGAAATATCTCGTACTTTACTCTTAAGTTACTTACTTTAACTTCTTCGCTCTACGTTCGAATGTATTTGCGGTAATAATAATCAATTGGTGTAGATTTCGACAGTTCATCGAACAGCATATAAATGATAACTTAAGCATTTATGCTTTAAATGAATGAATGGCTTTTACTGTTAGTTTGGTTGACTATGCATTTTATTATTAAAATCCTTTTAAAGCCATGACATGCAAATGTTATAATTAATTAAACGATGACACCAATTATTGTTTATAAATATGTAAAGACTTGGGATGTTTATAATGTGTCCTAATAGATAATCTATTGTTGCTGACCACTTGACTTCTCTCAGGCCATCATAATTTTCATGTTTTCATGCCCACTTTATTATTATAAAAAATTTAATTGTCAATTAGTTTGACTTTTGCATGCACATCATTTTCACTGAACACTTACATATCCTATATAGAAGTATTATAGTGGTAGCAGTAGTAGTAGTAGTAGTAGTAGTAGTAGTCATAATCACTTTTTGATAGTCAAGTATTTGATATGCAGCACCTACTTACCACGGACTTCGTATACGGTTGGGTTAGGGAGGTCATGTGAATTCTGACATCATGTCAACAAATTGAATTTGTTGTCTTTCGATTTAATAAAAATGCTTTTTTCAACTCCATCTCTCTCTTTCTCTCACCCTCCCTCTGTACATTTTCTTGAAAATAAGGAGTTTATTATCACATTTTTATTATATTTTTGATTCCGTTTGCATTTCAAGTCAAAAATTAGGGATTTTAAAGGATTTTAATTAGTTTTCGGTTCCAGACTAACAGACCGAAAAAATTTTAGTCCTTCTAAATATTACAATCGATATCTCATAATTGGCGTTTACTGGCACTATTGACAAAAGTGGACTTGAAGAGATTTACTTGGTGGCGTCGGATTAAGAAGTTTCTTCTTTTGGCAAAAATTTGGTCAAAAATAATAAATTATTTATGATAATGTCATGTTCGTAAGTTCATTAAGTCTTTCTAAACTCTACCTACGCTACCGCGCATCTTCTCAAGAAAACATTTGTCGTGGTTAGATAACATGAATTCCGAGCATTCTACACAAGTAAAATAAACGTATGATCCTAGACTGCATTTTGCAGCGTTCTAAAAAAAAAAAAAAAAAAATATCCAAGTTTAATATCGGGGAAAAATTCTAATTGGATGTGCAAATTTCAAATGGCATAGATCCAATTTCTCTTACAAGAAATCAGCGATTCGAGGGTAATAAGGTCTAGGATCTAGTTTTTAGTATTTTATAACCTAAATTGTAATTTGTTAAACAACCTATTGAGGTAAGCTTGCATTTCATACTACCCCGCCTTCGTAGTCAAGGACACTCGTGAAAAATTAGTCCTTTGATCGCAACAAGATTTACTTATTGACAGAACATGTTATGATGATAGCAAAGAGATTCAAAAAAATGATGTTCGTTAAAGTGATGTCCAGTACTTAATGGACGGGCTTGTACGATTACAATCTTTAGTCTTGTTTATACTCTACTCTACTGACGATAAGGATAAATTTAGTTTGGGAGGCTGCGCTGCAATATCAAGGAAGTTTTGAGACAAATCCATTTTTTCAGTTAATATCAACGAATTTGGAATAAGTTTCTAAATCGGTTTAAGCCCATTTAAGTGCTCGTCCATCTGTCCATGCATTACGGTGTTCAATTTGCACACGCTCCTCAAGAACGAACTCCTTTGAAAATATATTGGATTGAAGCGTTTTTTCGACCACGTGCCCTATAATGGATTGTTTTGAAAAAATCATATAAATAAAAGATTTTTCAATATTTCTCGACGCAAATCGGTTAATACTAATATTTTGACCAACACAGTAAATGAGATATATTCGAACAGTCTCCAATGATTCTTTGAACTGTCTTCCAAATAAACCTTGTTTTGTTTTGCAGCAAGTTGTGATTACTAGTAATTTATAATAAAAGTTGAACCAAAATAATAACTTTTACCTGAAAAAGTATTATGCAAAATTTGGACGACATAAATCGACCCGTTGAACTTCTTCCCGTATAAGGGCGATTCTCAGTGAAAGTAAGCCGTAGCTTGTCAATAACGGTGTTGCCACATAGAAATTTGGGCTGCTGGGCTGGGGGTTCAGTCTCTCTTTTCTTCGAAGTCTTCCCATATAAAATTTGTGAAAAACATACGTCTTTGTATGTCTGTTTTTTTATTAGTTTATGAAGAAAATGATGTGAAAGTTAGAGTAAATTTGAATCATCAATGATTCACATTCTCTTTAGACTCTTCCTCGTATGGGACATGTTAAGTCATTTTATACAGTTCGGATTTTTAAAATTTTATTAAATTTCCAGCTAAATGTCGGTCATACACAACTACAACTCCTTTTGAACTTGAAAAATGATGATGTCTGATCTCTTTTCACTTAAATATTGAAACATTGATGGGGTCATTTACTAAAAGTTATATACTCGTTTTTTGTAAATAGGAAGGATTGAATTAAACCAATGCGTATATCACCCTCTTCAACTGTCATTAAAAGATGTTGAGATTACAAAATATTAATAAATTATTTACGCAAATATATATGTATACATGCATGCGTATATACTTTATCTTATTTATTGTATTCGTTGGGTAACTACTTTATCACATATCATTGAAGAAGTCTGGAATAGCTGGGATGTTTGTGTAGGGGTCCTCTAAAATTTAGCATATAATGCGCACAAATATATTCACACTTGCAAGCTCGTAGAAATTTGGTATTGCTTTACATAATGTCGTGGTCTTATCTTAAGGGGTATTCGTCACAATAATGCCTTAGTGATAGCTTTGGTGTTATATTAACACATTTGAATCGCTAACAATTGTTATGCTGATATCATTACTTTCTGTCACCGCAGTTTTTACATTTCTCTACACATTCATCCCTCTAGTCCTTCGTAAACAGCTTAATTTAAACATCAATGCAAATGCTTTACATATATCTTATTACACACACACACACACACACATATATATATATATATTCTTATTGTCAATTCATTCATTCTTATTGTCAATTTCATGTCATTCTTATTGTCAATTTCTTCAAGTTACGCTTTGTATAACTGAATCAAAGGAGCACCGCATATCTATCTTATAGATGTAGAGGAGCTTTCACAATAACTCTTATACCGTTTGAGTTGTTAGAGCTGTTGATTTTGCTTATCGTTGTTTCTGTGTCGTCGAATTGTTATATGTTGATATAAAAAACTACAAGTGCAAGCGTGCGCTTGTGTCTGTACGTATGGCTGGATGTGTGATTTTACATGCGCAATCATTTTTCTCTTATCTGTGGTTGTTATATCTGGGGATTTATTTGTCTTTCCCTTTATCCTTTTTTCAGATGTTGTCACAACGTTTTTCTAATTTATTCGATAATCGTTTGCATTTCCCTTGTTTTTTTTTTTTTCTTTCGTGGAGTGTTGTTCGTTATTTAGACATCTCTTGAATGATACGTGACGGACATTACAAGTATACAACATAACCCAGTATATCCTTCATATTGTTTTAACATATGGACAGACGCCTTTATTCATATATAAATAGGTGAAGGTGTTGAAGTTATTCGCTTGTTAACGAAGCAGTATGTAATTTTATATGTTCACACTCTCAAGTTAATGACACAAATGCCTTGGCTAAGATATTGAAAGAATTTTCATTCGAAACACTTTGTCTCCTTGCAATGTCATGTATTCAGCATTTCACTTTAAAGTGAGCCTATATTAGACAAATAAAATTCTTATCAGAATATGTATTAACTGCATTAGTTTTCGTACACTGTTGATGCTAATATTGGTATTTTGCTAGTAACACCAAAAAGTATGCATCACACACTTAAGGTTTTCAATTGATTTAATCAAGTAGCCTACTGTAGGTTTATTTCGAGTCTCGTGTGTCGCATATCAAAATCGCAAGAATGAAGATAGAAGATTCTGATTAAAGTGAAAATCTGTGCTGAGTTTGGTGATAAAAATATTTATTAGGCATATAAATGATTCCTTATCGTTCTTACTAATTCGATATTTCATTGAATGTAATGTTTATCGCTAATGGCGTTACATTTATTATCTTTCTGATGAAATACTAATTGCACGCAGAGAGTAGCAACCGGTTTTCAAATCCTATCTCCGAAAGAATACACTCATCGGAGACAGACTTAACCGTAATTATCAAAGAATTGCTCAGGCAAACACTAAGGCATCGTTGAAAGCGCATTTTAACCATAATAAGTAGTGTTTGGTGAGTGTCGTGTGAAGACTGGAACAATCAAGAACGTCGAACTCATGACCTTCGGCATATTGCGCACGTCTTTTCATCTTAATCACGTCTATTACTCTTATGTACCGTTCCTCAGGCATGGTTTCGTTTGGTTCGAGCAACTGTAGCCCAATCCCCAGATAGGCAGACCATGAATGCCTGGCCTTAGACTCTCAATTGGCTTAATGGCTTTTCTCACTCGGTTATTGATTTTTTTTTGCATTTCAAACCTCCTACCCAGTCCACTTTCCTTCATTCTTCCCGATTCTTTCGGATTAATCAGGTATAGTAGAATTATCCGCGTTTGCCGCTTTAGTGGAACGACTTATATTCTTGCGCAAAGCTTACAGATAACACTCTCACATGGAGAAGTAATAAATCGACAAATGCTCACAGACAATGTTTAATGCATTCCTCTCGATCGGCTTAACGGCTTATTTCTACACTCGACGGCAATGGCTATGAGCCTAATACCAGCTAACATTTTTTTTACAATCTTTATCTGCGTATGAAAAAGAAAGAAGAAAATCAAGCTCAGAAATTTTATTTATGCTGTGAAGAGAGCGCCGGATTCCTAGCATCTGCTGCTTACTTACGTGTGCTTATATTCGCATAATTTTATATATAAATATTCTTGAAAGACTTCATTGGATAACGTTGATGTTATCTCAGGGCTTTGGACTAGGCCGGCCCGAATTAAGGCGTTGGTCGATTGATAGCCGCCTAACTACAATAGCAGCCTAACTACAAAGCAAAGTCATTTTGGAGAAACAGAATTTCAGTTAATGGCAAATCGGTTTAGAATCGGTTTATGCAGATCGTACAACATAATACTTTGATCAATAATTTGTGGGATTAAAAAAAAACAATATTTCCTTTCCCAAAATTCCATTTAATTCATCGTTATAAACTCTTTCAAGAGTGGTAACAATTTTCATTCAATTACGTCAGCTGTTTGAGGGATAAAATTAAAATATTTGAGGAAAATATATTTTTATTTTTCTCCTAAGTCGGAAACTTTTCATCCGACCTCTATAAACACTGCAACGAAATACGAAAAATAGTATAACCATAAGTAAGATTATATTTAGTTTCGGACGTGCCTTGGATATTTTGTTTCTTAAGTAAGTACATAAACACTGCAAATGTGGTGAAGTACGACTGACTGATTGCGACTGGAATGCGATTGATTTTCGTGCCTTGATTTTACATTAAAAGCCAATGAGATATCATGAAGACAGCTGATGTAGTCTACAATCTGATGATCATAAATTTTTTAAAGTTTTCCCTTTTTTTCTTTGTATGATTGGAGCAAGGATATCGTTTTGTATTTGAAAATGTTCTAAAACACCCTCATACGTATATTGATAGATATGTATTGTACATATTGACTGGCTGCTTCGGTGAGTGGTAGCTGGTTAAATCTGAACTTCCATTAGATCTCTGGCCAATTAAAATTTGGACACTTTTTCAAATCTCTGAAGCGTATTTCCGATATGATGAAATTACTATAACATCATCTTTTCATAGGAGATGTCATAACACTCAGAGTAGCTGTCACTTAAACTAATACTTGAAACTTTATATTAAGAGCTGTTTTTTTTTTTTTGCTTTGGGTATATGCTAATCTTGCATATGCTGAACATGTATTATCTTAAAATGAAACAAACATAAATTTTCTTGTACAACTACATGTAGATCGTTGTAGAAATGATGACCTCATGTTATGCTTACCATGCATTTGTTGCCGTTTTCATATCCGTTATGTGTCTTAATAGTGTTTTTGAACTTTGTTCTCTCTCCTTCACCACTACGCTCGTTGGCTGTACTTTCGTCGTTATTCTGTAGTTTATTGTGTTGATAAATCTCTGAGTGGGTGTGTAAGTAAGTGCAGGGGCATGTTAGTTTGCTTGCGCATAGGGACCCTTAGTTTGTAACATTTCTAATTGTATAATCAGTATGAAATCCTGCCAACAGCAGACTTGAGCTAAATGAAAAAATCTCATTTACTATTTTTGTTGATAACACATAATCCATGTATAAGTGTATAAGTGTATAAGTGGGTATACGTACATACATAAATTCCATTACAGATGAGTTTGTTGTGATTTTGTAATGCGTATATATGTGCATATGCAAATTATATCACAATATCGTCATAACGTTAATCTTGTTCTTGAGGTGATAAAAGGGCTTACGGAACACTTGAATTGTTAAGCGATTTATGTTTACTTTTACAAAATGTTAATGACATAATTTCTCTTGTTATTTGTTGTTGTTATTTCAATGCATGAATAGACTATTTAAACAATTATTATTGAATGGAGAATGCAAGAAGTCACTTGCAAACTTCTCAACATCCACCACATCCATCAGGAAATAAAATTGTGATTATTATCTCGTATGTCGTTCATTTAGATCTATTTATATAATTAATTTGCCAAATGATCGCTTTACTTTAATAATAATGTCAGACGATCTGCTCCAAAGTAGTATTGAGAGTACAAAGTAGTTCGCTCCGTTTTCTAAGAGAGAATGCAAGTAGTACTGTGAGTTGCTGCATAAAATTGATGGCTTCTTCATTTGAGAGTACTAGTAGTCTAAGCTATACGAAAATGTACAATTTATGACCCTAAAGTATACACAGCATAGTTTCTTGAAGCTTTGAATAGGCGTAGTTCTGTACCAAAAAAAAGGGTGCTCGCGGTAAACTTCAGCATTCTTGTTTAACTGGAAGCGTAGTGTTGCTAAAGTTGTACGAGTGGTGGATAATGGCTGCGTCACGATGTCCATAGCCTAAAAAATCCTGATGCAGAGTAGGTGAACCATTAATAGCAACGACAAAGCTGAATGTAACTAAGGACTCCATTGGAAGATGCGTTATAGTTTCTTTCAACTGAATGAATGAAACCATTAGTAAACCGTGCTACCTGTAATCGTTAATGTAATTACAACAAAGCCTGCGCGCGATAAGCCAAAAGTCATGATATCGAGAGTTCCCAGTATGAAGAAATTGAGTCCCGTATAGCAAAAGTCCATCAAAGAAGTGTTTGCATTTTCTTGCTCTTTCCGATTACCACATGCTCCAATAAATGACTTATTGTTTGTTTGAACGATGCTTCTGTTCTTAAGACATAGTGGTGGCGACTATCGTTGATAGTGGATACATCTTGACAACTCGACCTATGAAAAATCATATGTGAACTTGGCCAAAAGCTTCAAATTAATGGTGAAAACGAGTAAAACTATGGCTGCAAGTTCATACTTCATACTTGAAGGAATTGCAAGGGTGTGAAGTGCTACAAAATTTCTTTGAAAGATATGGAATTAATGCAATTGAGCTGACCGGTACTAGAAGAAAACGAGCATAGGTAAATTGCCGATAAAGTGATTTTTCAGTCCAAAAATGCTCAGCCACATTTGGTAAAATCTATTAACGAAACTGTACCGTCAAAACTGGTCAACAGATATTCGTCCTTCCGAATACCACTTATTGGAGTCGATAACTTATCGACTGTACCCGCAAGGCTTGTATTTTTAACACGCTCCAAAACGCCATTTTGCATAGCCTTAAAGAACTAATTGTTTGTCCAAAACTCAATTTCTATGATGCCAGAGAGATGGGCCAGAGTACTCCTCGAGAAGGTTCCATTTATTCAGAATATACCTGGAAATTAACGCATCTGCCGATACGATCTACGATCTACGATCTACGATATTTGAAATAAATTTTTTTACAAAATTTTTCAATATTCAGAAACAAGTTAAAAGAATCGTACTTTCACATGCCCCCTCCCCCCCCCATGCCTGCACATACTCTCCTGTGTTAATTGCAATGCTTTTTAAATATAAACAAAACGATAACATTGCTTAGAAAGGAAGATCGAAATAATATTTACATATATATATATATATGTGTACATGTGTGTACATGTGTATGTTTATATTTATTCTATTTTTTAAAAATTGTGAAATTTTATTTTGGAGATTTTGATCTCTAAGCATAAGCTAGTAAGCGCCTCGGCACATTTATTATATGAAATTCAGATTTTATTGGTTCAACAACAAAAAAAAAAAAAGAGAGAGAACGTGGTTTTTTTAGCGACTGCATGCAGTGCAAACATTTCTTATATAAACAAAGATAAAAAGTATTTTTATTAAATTTAAAATAGACACGTATCGGCGAGTATGACTGAAAAACAATTTGCACGCTTGAATGCGCTTAAAGTATTGGCCTTTATAGAGAAAGGGGTAAAGTTTCGATTCACACTCATTAGTAATAAAATTAGTCGAATATAAATTCATTATAATAATAATAATAATATTATAACACTGTTAGCACTTAAGCGAAGAGATAATTCAAAGCATACGCTTTTCTTTGGCAATTTCGCATTCTGAGTCAATTTAGCTTTGCCTCTTCATTTCATTTAATTTATTTTCATTGAAATCGAATTATTTGAATTCATAACAGAGATAAGTGCCACTTTGCCTCTTTTAAAATTATATCAAATCATTATTTATTTTAAAGTCGGAATTTAATTAATTTTTTCAACCAATTGTCTTATGAACTACTGGAGTATATCCTATATACCATTGGATATTGGATATATCACTCGATTAAGTGGTAAGGTAAGATAAGGTAGATAGCTGCAATAGCTTTAACAAAAAAAAAGAAAGAAGAGTTTTTTTCGACAATTTTTTCGGACCCAAAGTCAAGGTCATGGAAAACTAATAATTGAGAAGTTTATTAAACGTACCGCCAAAGTAGCAGACAAAAAAAAGAAATTATTTTGGAAAAATAGTAAAAAAATATCTGCACCGAAGCCATTCTCGTGAGACATCTTCAATTACAGAAGCTCTGCGGCTTATATGACTACTGTGATGCTGAAGAGAAAAAAACCATTTAATCTATGTGCCCAGAACAAGAGCAGTAAGTGTCGATTTTTCGAAAATATTGATTAAATGCTTAAACGAAAAGTTGAGTCGTCCAAAAAAGGCATCCTCTTAGTCTTAGTCTAAAACTGTGTTGCGCGAAAAAGCATTTAACATTTCAAACACTCCTATGCCGTCATTCAATTATGTTTGAGCAATAAGCAATTTTGATAATTTCGCATTTTGAAACGGCCGCAATGGTCTGCAATTATCATGTCACTCTTGACTGTGTAAGGTATCGTCTAAGCCAAAAAAAAAGAAAGTTTATTTTTTTTATAGGAAAGGAAAGTTTATTTTTTTGAGGAAATTAAGTCTAGGTTTGATGAGTGTCGCTACAGTGAGCATTCATCTCCTTCCCAGGCCTCCAAAATAGCTACTCGTAGCGTAGGGACGTCACCTATGATCCCCTCTAAACCTGACGCGCTTATACAAGTCAGTGCTTCTAACTACACGTCGAAAGTTTTCGTTTCCGACACTGTCGATTTGGTCGATAATAAAATTGTTACAAACAAGTCGGCAAGTCCGTCTGTCTTAAGCTATGCCGAGGTTGCAAGGGAATCTCCTCCCGGTCCCGTCGTTTGTTCGAATCAGACGCCATCACCTAAAAATAATAATAGAAAGTGCAAAGTAAGTCCGCTTCCCCTCCCTGCTGTTCGAGTGTGAATACTAGTCACCATACTGGGCATGTCGCTCAAGCTTCTCGCACAAGTGTGTCAATATTTTCTCCTTCTCATAACTCCCAAGCCGTGAAACCTGCTATTCCAAGTAGTGATGATATTTGCTTGACGGCAGTTCCTCCTAGGAAGGCATTATTTGTGTCAAGACTGGCACCGGAAACACAGGTAGATAATATAAAAAGCTATCTAGCGGCGAAAGCCCCATCAGTCAACTTGAAGCGCGTTAGCATTTTCAAATTGGCTCCTTCCCTACCGAGAGCAATATCTTCATTTAAAATGCTAGTTCCGACTGAAAATAGTGAAATATTGTTAAATAAACCACTGTGGCCAGTAGGATCCTTAATTAAGGTATTTATTCCTAGAGATCGAGCCCGTAATACCAATGCTGTAGGCCTGTCGCCTTCAAAAAACTAAATGTTTCTTCAGGCCCATTATGTCTCATTTATCAAAATGTTAGGGGCCTAAATTCAAAAATTCGTTCTACTTTTCTAAATTCAGTGAGCATTGAGTTTTTCTGTTTTGCTTTCACTGAAACTTGATATACATTCGTCGGAACTATTCCATAATTCTTTCCATGTTTTCAGAAATGACCGATTGAATCGCATTGGTGGCGGTGTATTAATTGCCATATCTGCGTCAGTCCCGTCCTATTCAATTGAATTTCCCACGTCTCCTGACGTGAATTTATCGCCATTCGAGCGAGAATACCTAATAAACAGCTATTTGTTACATGCTCCTACATTCCCCCAAATTCGGATATCTCCATATATAAGAAGCAGGCAGCCCTCATTTGTGAAGTGGCTAAGCAGTCTAGACCTACTGATTTTGTCGTTGTGTTGGGAGATTTCAACTTGCCTCAAGTCACTTGGTGTAACAGTGATAATTCTGCCTGTTTAATTCCTTCTTCAAAATCTGATAGAGCTATAGTGTTCTTTAATGAATTACTTGACCCTAATTTAGGTCAATATAACTGTACCTTTAATTGTAATGGTAGACTGCTTGATCTTTGCTTTGCCAATTTTCCTGAGATTAATGTAAATCGTTGTCCACCTTTTAGTTTACCTGAGGATCCTTATCCTTAATGCCTTAATAGTCCTAACCCAACCTTTTCCAGCAAATATTATAATTTTCATAAAACCGATATAGTATTGCTAAAGTTTCATCTTTCACATATGAGGCTTGACTTCTCAACCGGGAGTATAGAAAGCTTATTGTCATCGTTCTACAATACATTAAATCTAGCTATTGCTGCATCTGTTCCGCTTAAGCAGTGCCGACCTCGAGGTAGGTGTCCCCCGTGGTTTAATACGACAATTAGGTATTATAAGAATAGGAAAAACAAGCTGTTCAAGAAATTTTTAAAAAGTGGCTCTTCTCTAGACTATTTCGCGTACTCAGCCGCAAGGCATAGATTTAAGTCCCTCAACCACCATTATTATTGCAGATACCTTCAATTCATTAAATCTTCTCTGCTTGCTAATCTTAAATACTTCTTTAAATTTGTTAATTCAAAAAGAAAAATTTCTGCACATCCCTCGTTTGTCTCTTTTAATGGCTCTGACTCCTCGGATGATTTTGAAATCTCAAATCTGTTTGCGGAGTACTTCCGACGAAACTTTTCGTCTGCTAGTTTTGATTCATCAGCAAATTACCCTTATCCTATAACTAACTCGGTTTCAATACCCAATTTGGTCATTTCTGATGACGACGTTTTTAATGGGTTCACTTCTCTGAAATACAGTTGTGCGCCTGGACCTGATGGAATTCCATCATGTGTACTTAAGCCTTGCGCTATTGAGCTTTGTGGTGTTATCTCTAAGATTTTTAACTTGTCCCTGAATTTAGGTGTTTTCCCTTTGTGTTGGAGGAGTAGTTATCTTATTCCTATTCACAAGAGTGGGAGTAGATAACTCGTGGAGAACTATAGAGGCATTGCCAAGCTAAGTGTTTTACCTAAACTATTTGAGAGAATTCTGACTCAGCGTTTGGCCTTTGCCATCAAATCATATATTTCTCCACTCCAACATGGCTTCCGAAACGGAAGTTCTACGGTCACTAATCTGTTAGAGTTTACTTGTCAGGTTTTCAAGGCATTTTCCAATGGCTCTTGCACTGATGTCATATACACTGATTTTAGCAAAGCGTTTGATTTGGTTAACCACAAATTACTTGTCTTTAAACTTCAATCCGCTGGCTTCCCTTCCCATTTAGTGAAACGGATAAGCTCTTATT
>CCAG010019883.1:0-83114 GCA_001077435.1 Glossina morsitans morsitans | reverse complement strand
TATATATATATATATATATATATATAATGTATATGTATATATATATATATATAAATATATATAAATATATATAAATACATAAATAAATAAATATATATATATATATAAATAATTACATAATTATTTTAATTAATTTATTTATTTAATAATTGTATTAAAAACTTAAAAAATAATGTTTGGGTACATGATGATGATAATAATAATAATAATTATAACATAGAAAACTTTGATTAATATTATGTTTATGCCTATTTTTTATACAGTTTTTTTTTTTTAATGCTTTTCATTAATGTTTTTTTTTTTTCAATTAGAAATTCTAAATCATAAGTAAAGTATTTTGAAAATGGATTTTTATCTATTTATAAAATTTTTAATAATTTTTTTCATCATCTGAATGTTTTTTTCTTACATTACATAAATTATTACCGTATAAAGGGGTACTTGTTAGCGAAAAACCCTATCGATTTTATTACTTTTATTAATTTTTATATTTCATAATCTAAAAAAAAAAAAAAAATAAAATAAAATCTCTCTAAGCTTTTACAAATATTTTAACCAAAACAAATGAAAACCAATTAATTATTTTTATATGGAAAATCAACAAATTAACAACTTGATAGACGCAGACGAAAAACATTTTTTTCTTTTTAAATAAATTCTTTAACACAAAAAAAAGTTTACATTAAACTTTATTATTAACTGTTTTTTTTTCTTGTTGTTGTTGTTGTGGTTTTAATTGTTAATTTACAAATAATTTGCCAAATTTTTAACTTTAGTTATCCTATTTTTTTAATTTTGTTTACTTAAGGAAATTTAAAATATAAAACTTTCTTATTCATGATATTAAAATGATGACTTGACGAGGGTGGATGGGAAGGCGGGGGTAGGGGGGGGTGGGGGGGTGTTAACTTATATATAGTTGGGGTGATGTTTATTGCAGTTGATTTTGTGTATGTCGTATGTTGAAAATTAATCGATATTTTTGATGCAAGTAAGTGAAGTGCAATATGGGTAAAGATAAGATTTTCCGCATTAATAAAACAGAAAGAAATCTTTATTGTCCCAAGAATATTTCCTCCTCTTCATTCTTATACCATCAAGAGGCCAAATCAATTTGCTTACTTTCAGTCTTTAGTCCGGCATACAGTACAAATTTTGTCTAATTATATGATATATAATTTCTTTCTCCTATTAAGCGCTTGAGACGCGCTCGATATCGATATCTTGAACAAGGCTTTGCGAGTGCATTTTTGGTGTGTTTTTAAGCGCCTTTCATTGTCTCCGTACTGTTTGCGTATAGATTCCTTCGGATTTAGAATATCTATTGCAAAGTCTAGCGAGACAATACGGGATTTTAGATAGACTTCCATTGCTTTTCCTTGACATGGATAGATCAGATATTTTAAAGGAATATTTTGAAAAAAGATTCCAATGGTATTATAAGAAATCATATGAACATTTGTCCGAATCTTCTTCTTATAATAAATGCTGTTGATATGCTAACTTCGTTTTGTAAGTCCTGCGGAGAGTGAGAAGATTGATGAAAGTTTTAATTTTTTTTTCTAAGAAAAACAAGAAGAAGGCTTTCCTCATTTATCGAAACATAATGCTCGAAACGCATCGCCAAAAACAATATAAATTTCTTTCAATCATAGCGACAAGTAATGTTCAAGCTTTTACTAACAAAATCCAAAGTTCAATTATTGATTGTGTTCTCTCTCTCTCTCTACACTTCATCATGCGTAGAATGGTGGTTATATTAGATTAATTATTTCTACTCGGATTCCAACAACAAGTATGTAAAATGTCAGCAACGTGCCTATGTTTCCAGCAATGTCATCAAACCGGAACTATACGATAACAAGTTTACTTTACGCCCCATCACGTATACAGAATAAATAAAATACAAATACAAATTAAAAGTAAAAAAAAAAAAATTTCCATTCTCACAGGGCAAGGCTTTCATATCTGCCATCACAAACTAATAGATTTGAACTGCAAAATATTTCTTCTTTAACTAACGGATTTGGCGAACTTTCTTTCAGATAAATTTACTGTTAGTGTGTTCGTAGACGGATACGCAATAGATTAATATTTACTATAAACTGTAAGTTACATCCCTTCGCCTAGTCGCGGGGTTGTGTTCATGGACCGACCATGCCTATTTTCAAACCGGTTTTATGGCCATCTATTAAGAAGACATAAACTAAGGCGCTTTCAGTTTTTGATCCACAATTTTTGCTCTTTCTAAGCGTATTCCATTAACAGATATCGGACCGAAAAGAAGACAAAATCTTATGCGGGTCGTCGCTAAGTATTTTTGAGCAACTGGAATGTCAATTACAGCAGACCCGCACGCTTTCGCATAGTACGTGAAGTACTGATAAATGATACCTACTACGTCTCCATTTAGACGACCAATCGAGTAAACGTAGAAAACTTTGGCCAATTCACGCACTATCACCGAAGACTAGATGTAATGCGCACCTTTTTACATAGAAAAAATGCACTGAAATATTTTTTCAACAAAAGGTCCAAAAATTTGAGATACGTGAGGTACGACAACAATAGTTAGATGAAAGTAATACGAACGGGGACATGAACGAGACGAGTGATAGTAGCGAGAGTGTGAAGAGTGTGAAGATGAACTGAATATTGCTGGTACGAGTTTGAACAGGTGTGCAAAGTCACATATCAGAACCTAAATGACTATGCTTTTGTTAAGTCAGAGAGAATGTCTCCAAATTGAATTGGAATGTCCACTCCTTGCCGTAAAAGAAAGGCCTTAAGACATTGCTGAAGGTTTCAAAAAACCCTAAAAACTCTTGAAAAGTAATATTCTTACGCGTACATTTCGAGCAGCCGGTGAAGAGCGCTATCAATCTGGTGCAACCATATAAACCTCACTGAGCAGTAAAGGGAAATAGAGATATGACCAACAAAATCTAGTCATACGATATTTTATCCAGGTCATGTTACTAAGGGAAGTAATGTCCTCTCTACGCGTGGACAGGCTTGCGGCCGGGAAGTGCTATGGGCTGGGAAAGAAAGAAGAGTAAGCATCACCATATCACGTGCTTTGTCAACATGAAATGTTTTATATAAGAATAAAATTTACTTGCAGGTGAGAGATAGAAAGAGAGAGAGACGGAGAGAGATTTTAAATAGAAATGGCCAGTGAATGTAAACAAGAAGGAATAATTTGTATAATGCGAGAATGTTGCAGAGTATTATGAAAGGTTTTTTCTTTGCCTTTAACGCTCTTGCCTTACCTGTGTACCGTTTTCAGTACACGTTAAAATGCATTTGTTCGTCAAGCATAATTTTATGCAGTAAGATATTAGGATTTAATAAGCAATTGTTTTCATCACTATTTTATGTGACGTAATGATGTTCGCAAAATGGTTTCAAGTGTGTATACCACGGTATAAACGGTACAATGCCGATTAGTTGTCAGTACACATTTCATTCGTTAAGTTAGCTCTCATTGCTTTGCACTTCTCTTCGGGTTAAATAAATGTTTGAAATATTATAAGAAAATAGAATTTTTCATTTGATATATATATATATACATATAAGCTGTTAAATCGCGCGAAATTTTATAAATAGATTTGCATGCATTTGTCATGATTATCACAATAAATCATAATTTATGCCGTTGTTTTTTCAACAAAACTTATCACGATATGAAAATATAAGTGAAATATAAAGAGGACAAGACGTTCTACTTCGTATTCATTGCACCCATTCTTTCCGATTTCGTTGTTTGAATGTTTTCTCTCATAGGCAAAAAAAACAAAAATAGTTATTTATTCAAAGTTAATAAATTTAGCAGCGTGTACCGAAAACAGTACATATGAAATATTGGTTTAAATCGTGACATCAATGAAAATGTACCTTGAACTTTCCAAATTGAAGACATATTATCAATAATTCGTGTTGGCAAATATCTGAACGAACGAAAATGAAAAACATTGAAGTAAGACATTTTCGCTTAGTTTAAATTTTTATTATCTATTTCTATTTCTATTAAATGTTAAGCATATAAGCAAAAAATAGCTCATTTTAAATGCATTTAACTACGTCAGATGAATTCAGTTTCGATTAGCAATAACAATCGATATTATTGCTGCAATATGGAAAATTATTGCGTTGCATATTGAAAACATTGTAATGTTACCTTACAATAACTAAATATTTTAAACGCATCCTTCTTCAATTCCAATGTATTCAATAACAGCATAGTCCAAATTTACCCAAACAACTCTCACAAATGTTTCGAAGCATTTAATGATGAATTTATTAAAAAAAAAATCGGACAGCCACTCTGGAAAGGCCACATAAAAACCTATCTATTTATAAAGAAATAATGAATTTTGTAATAAGAGGAATCAAGAGGGGGAGAAAAATCAACTAACCACTCCTCATATATATTTTTTTCGTATATGCAATAAAAGATTGCAAATACCTAAACGACACGTCTATCCTAAACAAAAATAAAGCTCAATCGTTCCGCCCTATTCAGGATAAATAGAGAAGCCGTCTTTTCTTTTTTTTTAAATTTTTCGAGAGGGATCTTTCTACGCGAAGATCGTTTTCAAAAATTTCTTCTCGATTCTTATGACGTCGCAATATTTTGTCATTATCTATATCAAAAAGGCTGGCAGGAGAGGTAGTGATCATATCTATGATTGCCGATGGGGTGAACATGCCCTATATCTTCATTATTGTCTCCAAAATAAAAGGTTTACATTTCGGCATCGTTTTCTCCATGCAAATTCTTTTAATACCTCGGGCGTTGCGTGCTTATTATATTTAGAAGGTTTCCTTTCAGAACGACCCATATTCCCTTAAGAGAACTCATGCGTTGAAGTATGACGGGATCAAATTTCTATTTCGATGAATGCATTCCTCCGCCGATTACGCCTACGATTGTTACGATTTGTGGTACTCGTGCTCGTAATTTTGTCCGATTTTTTATATATATATACGAGCAATCACTCATAGCATGTCTCCTATTTATGTAGCACGGTGACCTCCAGAAAAAAAGAAGAAATTAAGAAAGACTGTGATATATAGCGTGGTGGTACGAGCTCAGTCAAGAAGTGTTAGGCCTTTACCAACTGTGTACTCACTATGGCTACGATTAAAGTAATCTCTGCCGCACTGGCATTTGAAAGGCCGAACACTTGGTAGACGCGATTCTTACCTACTCGACTACTTATGCGAAATCGCTGCTTGAATGATGGCATTCCCGTTTTTTGAAATTTTTCTTCAGATGATTCTGAAATTCTTCTTCACTGAAAATTAACTCTTTCAATGCCAAAACTTATTCTGTCCAACGTCATTTTTAATTTTAGGTTAATTTCAGCAGGTTTTGTCGGATTTTGTTAATAAAACTACGACAATGTTTTTTCCTAAATAGCTTTTTTGTTTTTTTTTTTTTATTTTATTATCAGAAAAATATAAACTGGGATAAATTAAAAATTGCACCAACGTTAAAAGCAAATCTTCAATTTCACATTAAAATGATTTTCATATTTCAGAAATAAAGCAAAAGCAAATACGTGTACATTGTGCCTAAACGGTTCGAATTTTTACCGTTAAATTTTATATACTTTTACTCTTACGGATTAAACGGTCATTGGAAAGTTTTTCTTGGAAACATAACAGAATACAAGATGTACTTACTAGTAATGATTACATAAAAGGGGTAAGAAAACATTGGTTAAATTCATAACAAGTAAAAAAAAAATCATATTCGGTTACGATCCAAACATTTATACTCATCACCTTTTAACTCAAAAAAACTGAATTGAGAAAACAGAGAAAAAAAAAAAAATAAGACTGACGTAACCGAGATTTCTTCGATTTTTGTTCAGATACTACGCGACTAAGTTGTTGTGACGAACAAAAAATAATTTTTTCTTTTTTTCGCTTTTGAAAAAAAGAGATATTCTCGGTTTAGGTTGTACTATGAACATGTCCTTTCAACCATTTGCACTGCCAATTTGTACGCCCCGAACTTTCAAAGCATTTGCCAAATTTTGAAGCCGATATCTTTATTCTTGCCAGATCAGAAGACTATTTACCAAAGAGATTACACAAACGGACACATAGACATGCTTAAATCGCTTTACAATTTAATGATAAATGAGAATACATTCTCCAGAAAATCTGAAATTTCCTTCTGCAACACTGCAATTGTTGCAATTGTCATCGCCAGAAGTGTAAGCACAACGCTTACTAGTTAAGCATTGCATCGCCCTCTACGAATTCAGCATTAGATAATTTGCTTATGTATTACAAGTAATTAAAAAATTAAATTTCCAAGCAATATATTGTGAATAATAAACTGGAAGTACACACCCATTGGAGAGCGGATAGGTTTCTCGTGATATTCAATTTTAAAGGAAATAAACATTAATTATCTTTGCCTTGAATTCTTTTCGTTTTCATCTCCAAAGTTAATTAGTTGATGGGGACGTATAATGGACCGAGTTCGGGTTTATGGCAAAAATGACTAAATGATTTAACTTCCGCGTGGAATATGAAATGATGTAGCATTCGCTGATTTTAAAAATTGCAAACTATATTTCCCAACGAAGCGGGAATGATCCCTGCAGCTTGAGTAGCTGCAACTATTCTTTGTTTTTTTTTTTTTGTTTATTAAAATTTTAACACTGCTCCCAATATTATTTGCTAATATGCTAATGTGCAGTTACTTTCTCCGACGAATTTTATCCTCCCATTAATTTTTTTTTTTTTTCCCTTTCGTCCTAACCACGCATTTCACTTCTTTTGCATACTTATTTCCATCATTAGTACAAAAGATGTGCAAAAAAGTGCAAGGAAGTATAAAATACATTCTAGGAAAAAAAATTTAAGAAAAAAAAAACAAGTAAGAAAGTTATATTCGGTGGAGGCCGAATCTCGCATACCCACCAGTATGCTCTTCGCATTCTACTCTCTAAGTTCTTTTATTTGATACCCATCATAACGCTAGTATAATTAAGAAGAAAGTGATAGCAATCTCTACCATATTCACTTTAAAATTAACCCATTTTCAGGCAAATAATATATCTTCACTTAAGGAGTGCATAAAGTTTCTTTAAACATTCGGTTTCGTTTGCCTTGTGATAAATAAGCATAAAATCTCGAAAAATTGAAAAGAATAAAATTTAGTTTCTGATAACTTTGTGTGGGCAGGGCCGATTAGTTCCATATTTGCATCTAGAGAGTAGAGAGTTTCGCGACATAAATGAGGAAAATTACAGCCTTCTAACTTTAATAATTTCCGACTAACGAGTAAAAATCTAAAAATTTTTGTCAAAAAAACTGAATTGCATTCAGTTTACGTTTCACTGCGCGCTTCTGCTCTGACTAAATTATAACATTTTCAATACCCACCTGCGTGCAGAAACTTCCAATGCTTCTACCAAATTTTAAGTGGATAGGTTCATTTTTGCGATGAGGAGGATGCAAATAACACATACCACACAGACGGACAGACATGGCCAAATTAACTCAGAATTTCCCGCTGATCAAGAATATATATATTTTGCAGGGTGTCTGAAGCTTCCTTTTGGGTGGTACATATATTTTGGAAAGAAGCAAACTGAGTATACCCCCATCTTACAATGATGGGTATAATAAGGATAGGAATAAACTTCGTGCACATAGATGGAAATTTGATGACTTTATAATATAAATATGTAAGCATAGTTTAGGAAGAATATAAAGTGAACATTTATTCACTATTATGCTGAATGCCTAAACATTCGAATGCCCCTCCATATGTAACATTTAAAGCACACAAGTTCGTTCATCTTATTCATACGTCCAGGTTAATTTAACAATGTTTAAAAAGGAATCTATCATTATATTCGCTTACAACCGAATCTCTTATACCCACCATTACCGTTTTTCTATATGAAAGGTTGGGAAGAAGAAAAAATATAAAGTAACTATAAAGTCACAGGCCTACCCACTACCTAGTTACAGAGATACATTCCATGTGCCAAAAAACGAAACTGCAACATGGTCGAGGCTAGATGGCTGCAAATTTGTTTATCTTGGTCCGTAAACTCTGCAAACATCAATTCGTACAACAATAACAAAATCTAAATTATGAGTTTAGCAGTGCCGTCAAGGAATCATCGAAGGATTTCAGGCTTATTCTGATACCTATCAACACGAACAGTTAAAGATTTTGTAAAATAATTCTCTGGAAATATACATCGTACATTAGTTGTAGTTTATGGGCAACGGGCAAAAGACACGGAAAACCAAGATGTTCTCAATTTTGGTTTGTATACACGTGTGGGCGTAGTAGATGTGTTCTTTGATCTGTTCGAGTCATTTTCAAACTCTTACGTACCACAGATACTATGCAGTTTGACGGACAAACAGACCGAAATGTTTAGGCGCATCTCGAATTAGAAACTGGCCAAGAATTTATATACTTTATAGGGTTTTTGAAGCTTATCTCTGCACGTTATAATGGCATTAAAAAAGAAATCAAATTTTGGTACACTGTAATATTAGGTAGGCGGGCCAATTCTTCACATTTTTACAGAGATAGGACAGTATCGCCCATAGAATATGTGTTTACATTTTTGTACATTTATCTGCTGTAGTTTATGAGCAACGAGCAAATATATAATTTTTTATTTCTTTTAGAAAAAGGAGACGTTCTCAGTTTACGTGGCAATGCGCGAACGTCTCCCTCAACCGATTTGTTCCATTTTCAATAGTAATCTGTGCGCGACAACTTGTAATTTTTCTGCCAAATTTGAAGCCGATAGCTTCATCTTTTGCAGTCAGGAGAACGTTTACAACAGACATTCCACACACACGAACAGACGGACATGCTTAGATCGATTGAGAGTTTGCTGCTCTGAAGCTTCCTTCAACCCTTGTCCTTCTGGTGATGGGTATAATAATTATTTGAATTGTGTGTACGTAAATGCTCCGCAAATAAATGAGAGAGAAAGAAACTCTTTCAACTGAACACTTGGATAATTTTCACATTATCCGGCTACATTTTGCTCTTTTCAATACAAATCGATGAAGCTATAGACACGATTTAAAAATCAGAAAAGAAATACAAGAAAAAACAAATAATAAATTTTCAGACGAGCTCAACACGACACGATGTTTTCGACCAGACCAAAAAATGCATACTTTCACTTACTTTCCAGGGCATCTGATGTATGCTAACGGTGTTGGCAAACAACTGCGTATCACTTTTTTTTAACAGTACATCAATATTGTTTAATAAAACAACTGCTTATGCATTTAATTGTGTGGCGGCGATGCATACATATATATACATATACATATACATATACATATATATATATATATATATATATATGCAAGTTTAGGTGAAGCAAATGTATGAGTATGTAGGTAGTACGAGTGTATATAAAGGATTATGTATATGGCTTTAATTGTTATATAACATATTTTGGTTGTGTTGCCTCCTAATTTTAGTTTTCTTTATTTAGTCTATTCTAATAATTTATTAAATTTAATACCTGCCTTCACTGTATCCATTCTGTTTATAGATTTATAAGGAAGGTGAGTGCGTATATGTATGTAGATATGCACATACATTTGTGTAGATAGGTAAGAAATATTATATAAATATTTACCTAAATTTTCGTTTTGTAATTCGTTAAAAAATCGTTTATAAATTTTTAGGCCTCTTCCTCTTCATTATTATTTTCTTCGGCTGTTGTAATGTATTTCCTTAATTTTTTTTTTCATTGTTATTTTTATTAAACTTAAAAATAAATACATTAAATAATAACTGCGTTAATTATCATTACGATATTTTATATATATATATTTTTATATAGTCCTTCCTCTTCCTCCTTCTCCTTCTCTTTACCATCCTTTTTCTCTTTCCTTTCAACCCACACACATACGCATATATGCATCCATACGCGCGCACACACATATACACACATACACGCACACATACACACGCAAGAACGAACGCACGCGCGCACGCACACGCACACACACACACCCATGCGCACGCGCACGCGTAGATGAATGAATTCGGCTCAATTGCTTAACCGTTTCATATCTTTATCGTTCAAGATAATTGCAATTGTTCTTCGCATCTGCATTCAATATCAATGGATTTGTACGCGTTTGCGTGAGTGAGGCTAAAGTCTTTTTCATTAAATGAATGTGTGTGATTTGAGCATGCATGGCATGGAGTGCGTAATTCACAATTTGCATTAACTTACACTTGGCGTGGTTTTTGCTTTTGTTCTTGTTTTTTTCTTTTTTTCAATTTTAATTAATATTCTACATAAGAAGAAGAAGAATACATACATACAATTACATGGAAGTAAGCGGCGACATGTTTTGTTGATTTGTCAATTTGTTGCATGCATTGTTACGTTTTGCTTCAATGTCGTCTTGTGAGTTTATCTTACTTTCATCACTAGAAATGCGTAAACGTTTTGTTAGTGTGGCTGTTGGCGTATGCGCGTTTGCGGTTATAGTTATTGTTGTTGTGTTTGTTATCGTAGTTGCATTTTCATTGACATAAAGTCCATTTGAATTGTTAACCGCATATCTATGCTATAGGGAACCAGCCGGAAAACTTGTTGAACTATTACTATGCGCTAAACTAATCATTGAACCCGATAAACTACCCTCCTCATCAGGGTATGTCTCACGTGATCCTTCGGTAATAGCTAAAGCACTATAATAATAGACCAGTAAAAAAAAAAAAACAAAAAACAAAAACATTAAGACGATTTTCGCTATTTCCTTAAAAGCTTACAATAGCTAAAAATGGTTTACCTGAAACCTAAAGCTATTGATTCTTCATCGAATGCTTCCAGTTCTTTAACGTGTTTTTCATGTTTCATACGTAATCTCTCAGCACGTTCTTGATTGAATTGTTGCAATTCAGCTTCCATCTGCAATACAACAGAATCAATAAAATATAACATGACATGATATTCAACCAATTCCATCTATTATGCAGCAGCAATTTATGGAAGAAGTAAGAAGAAGTAAAAACGTTATATTCGGTAGGGGCCGAATCTCGCATACCCACCACTATGCTTTTCGCATTCTACTCTCCAAGTTCTTTTATTTGATACCCATATCACTGGTATTATTCGCGGTCTCTACTCTATTCACTTTAAAATTAACCCAATTTTTGTCAGATAATATATCTTCATATGAGGAGTATACAAAATAGTTTTAAACATTAGGTCTTATTCGCCTTATGTTAAATAAGCATAAAATCTTAAAAAGTGGAAAATAATAAATAATAGTTACTGATAGCTTTGTGTGTAGGCATGACCGATTGGTTCCGTTTTTGGACCTAGAGACTCGACTTCCAATGTTTCTGCCAAATTCGAAGTGGATAGCTTCATTTTTGCGATGAGGAGAGGTGTGCCAATAACACACATCACACTGACGGATATCAATTGAGAATTTCGTGGTAAACATGAATATATATATATATATATTTTATGGGGTCTCGGAAGCCTGCTTAATGGAAAAAAAACAAAATACGTATACCCATCTTACAGTGGTGCGTATAATAACAAAAAATGTATGAAGCTTAAGAGCGAACAAAGATGACATGGGTATGGCCAGTTGTCCCTAGGATAACTAAAGTTTGGAATACCAACGATAGTGAAACGCCAAACACACGTTGAATGACAAGTGCGTGTGCAGGGATCAAAGGGTTTACCATACACCAAATACCAACTTTATTCGAGTAGTAAGAGTCTGTTTGAATATCACTTCGGTACATTCGAATTCTTTTAGTATGCGTTCGTTTTCTATAATAGAAACTAATTAAAAATCATAGCTAGGGATTTCGAGTTGTTATGTGTACGAATCGTGTCCGAAATTTTGAATAATCTTTGATAAATCTTTTGTAAAATATTAAGCATTAGATTAAGATTTTTCACTTTTTTACTTTCGTTATATAAGCCGTTGAAAACTGGACCTAGACATATTCATGCATTTGTCAATAGCATTTACTAGTCTACGTATATTATTACTTTGGGAAGATGATACATTGGGCAAATTATGTAAATTATTTCAACTGTCAGATATAATACATTAAAAGCGTGTCTTATGTCCTACGATGTCCTACCTGAACAATTCGAACTATATATTATGTTACAATTATGCAAATGGTTTGAATGTTAACACAGAGTTTCGTAACACGAAATCTGAAAATTCTATCTATCTGTTCTATATTGTTTTAGTTTCAAACTGAAATTATTCGAAATTGATAAAAATAAACAACAAGCGATGAATGCCAAGATATTCCAATTTAAGCAAATATATATAATGTTTGCTTATATATATTTGATTGATGATACATTGTCGCTTTCGGACAAGTAAGAGATTTTAAACTGAGAACATGTGTGTGAACTCGTCAGCGAACTAATGATAATAAACTATTCGAAATTCGAGATGTAAATTATTTCAGATAAGTTATTAGGAAATTCAAGAAAATGTAGTATCGTCTAGAAGGCGAGGCGAGAGAGAAAATCGAAAATGGCGAGTCAATTAATTTTTAATTGTGTTACTGGCGATTGCTGTTTGCTTACCTTACTTTCCAAAACGCTACGACGTTGTGCCACACGATTTTCAAGTTCGCGACGTTCACGATCACGTTGTTCCTGGGCTTGTTTTTTATTCTTATTTTGATATGCCGTAAGTTCTTCTAATTCGTATTCCAACATTTCATTGGTACGTTGGCACTCAATCACTTGGCTCTCATCCAGTTTATAGCTCTGACTTTGAAACATATCAGCGATACTTTGTTCATACTAAAAAGACAAAAGAAAATCCTGTCATTATTTAAGGAAGAAAGAAGAAGCATCGTCTCTCTCTCTTACTTGTTCACCGAGCAATGTCAGCTTACGATGTTTTTCCTCTTTTAATTGCTTAATGACTTCTTTCTGTTGCTCCTTTGGTGTTGTTTGTAATATCTGGGCCTTATACCGTTTGTATTGTTTGGTTTGAGTTTTACATGTTTCGCGGAATTGTTTACGAATTTGCAACTCTTTTTGCTACAACAATTAAGTATTAATAATGAAAATAATGATGAAATAAAATTTGCTTTCAATTAATTACGAACTTCATTACTCTATATATATATATATATACCTTAAGACTCTTTGGATGCTGCCTAATTTCCATGGCATGCTTTCTGAGCAACTCTTTTTTCACTCGTTCCATATAAATTTTTTGATTTTGTAATTCAGTATCGTGTTGTTTATTAATCTGAACAATGAGAGAAGATCAAAAAAAAAAAAAAACCATAAATTATATTATTTATTTTCAAATATTTACTTGCTCTTCTCGCAACTGATGAATACTTTTTTGCTGACGATACTCCAGTTCCTGCGTTTTCTCGTGATGTTTCAATAGCATAGCGTGAGCTTGTTCAAGTTGTTGTTGTTTTTTCGCTAATTCCTAAATTATTGAAAGTGCAACAAACGAATTCGAAATCAATTGATGCAACATCGTTTACGAGTTTCTTGATTATTATTGTTTAGATTGGCTTACTTACATCTCTTAACAACTGATCCTCTAGTTCGTGCAACATAATCAGACGCCTTCGTTTAAATTTACGCATTTCTAGTTCAATGTATTGCTTTTGCAACGTTAAAAGACGTTGCTCTTCCTGAGCCTCAGCCTGTTTCAGATTATCCTTTTGTGATTGCAGCGTCAGATCTCGCTGACGTTTCGGTGTCGACTCGTCCATCGACAATTCCCGTTTCCATCTCTCTTTATTGGCTTTGTATTCTTTTTGCGATTCAAATCGAACGCTTTACGATCACCTTCTTGCTTAAGGGAAATCTCTTTAAATAATTTTTCTCCGCAGCAGACGTCTGCTTCATACGCCTTTCCAAATCCTGTTGATGTTTGGCCTAAGCGCAAATGCATAAGCAAATTTATTAGAGAAAACAACAAAAAAAAAAAGAATAAATTTATACATATATATATATATATATATATATATAATATATTTCATACCTCTAGTCTTTCTAATTCTCTGGTAAAATTGTGTAATAAGTTGTCGTACTCCTTGTCTAAAGCATTCTTATGCGCTTCCATTTCGACTTTGCATTTCTCTTCAAGTTTGAGTAGAGCAGCTTGATGTTCGCGACGCATTCGTTTGTAACCCGACATTTGCTCATGCATCTCTTCCTGTAATTAATAAAAATAAACAACAACAACGCAAAAAATTAAATTTGAAATTAGTGAAGAGAAAGCAATCAATGTTCAAACATAAATTATAATAATTACATCTACATTTTCCCCACTACAGTTAAAAGATTAACAAATGTGTGCGCATTATTAACATAAATCAAAAATATGAAATAAACTTCTAATGCTAAAAGTGAATTACTAAGCAGAATAAAACATATAAGCGCGCATACGTAAAAACGGTTATATAAAAATGAAATAGAATAGGCGTGTGACTTAAGATTTTTGCCATTTTCGAAACAGATCGAACAGATCTACAGATGATACTAATGCTATTATATCGTAGTGGATAATAAGTATTTTGATTTTTCCATGCCAGACTCTTGCTTTTAGTTTGGCCATTTCAAAGTACTTTCCAAAAAAAAGAAAATTGTACTGAAGGTCATTAACCGATCGCATTCATCGTTAGCAGCCCCCGTGCGAATATTCATTTCGATTTGATTTCCATACTGAAAACAAGGACATTACTCAAATGCATTACCACCAGTGTCACATACCAGTATTTCAAAATAATTAAAAGCCATTGGTATGACTAAGAAACGAGGAAATTCAATACTATTCGGAAAATCGAAAAGTCTTGAAAGGCGAATAAAAAAATGCAACTGCCCTTCTGGTAGTTCGACGAAAAATCATAATGCGGACTAGGCGAACCACATTTGAACATCAAACACAAAATCGAATATTTATAGCGCCAAGCTCATTATTGAAGGCGAAACGTCCACAATATGTCAAGAAATACGATAACACTTTTTCCCAATACAGCAACGCGTTTCGCGACCCATCCGCTATACCCAATCACAAAACGTTCCAGATATGGAATCTGTCAACTACTGTCAACCTGCTTCTTTCGATCACTTATTGCCTGCCTGCCTGCCTGAGTTGTACTCTGGACGCGAAACTCATATGTTACTAGCAAGATAGGAAAAATGCCATAGAGACAAACATAGACAATATTTAGAATGCAGTATTAAAACGGTTTTCCTTTTCCTATTTGATTTAAAAACAAATATTGATAAACTAAGTCACACACCTAGTACTTATACTAAGCAGAAAACATATAAGCGCATACTTGGAAAATTGTGTAAAGAAAATCTACAGGATTGCTTTTACTCGGCCTACCTCACATTCGTTTCGTTTCAGAATTTCGAATTCTTTTTATTCATCCTTTAAAAAAATGTTTTTAATTTATGGCGTATTTAAAAAATTTAATCATTTTTTACACCTTCCTTTCATATATTTTATCTTTGCTGAGATAATTAATGAACGCAGTAAGAGAATGTTATTATTATTAGTGTTAAAAAAGTGATGGAAAGTCCGGTTGGTTTTCAATAACAAAAGAAAATTAGAAATGTAGTTATACTTGAAGCCATTGAAGAAAGTTTTTGTCTTTATCGCTGCTTGCTCTTAGCGAACAAAATTTTATGACTGTAGATAAAGACGTTATTTTCTACAGTCCCTTGCATAAAGCTTACCGAAAATGGTTAAAAAGCCGATATTGATAATGACGACGATTTTCACCTTGCAAAATGAACCCCCGAAGCCCGAAAAGACTTGCAGGTCTGCAGTAATGAATTACATTTTTTTTTTTTTACTAATTGAGCAAATGAAAGCTTAATTTCGCGTAATTGAAGGGAAATGAATACAAAAAAAAAAATGTTTTTTTCTCATATCTTTACGATAAATTTTCTTTTTTTTTTTTTTTTCTTCAATCCCTTTCTCCATAGCATGTGCTCATCACTTCTTTATTACACATCCGCTAGAAATCTGAAACATAGTTAAATCGTCCCACAAAATGATGTAATGATGTTTTTAATTTGCTTAATTTCAGAAGACTAGCGAAATAATTGGTAGTAAAGACGTACAATTAATTGATTGGCATTTCAATCGCGATATGTATTGTGATGATCATATGGTTTATGGATAATGTGTATATCACATAAAATAATATCAGATAGATATAATATGTCCGACATTAAACTTGTGCGACATCGTGATCCAAGAAAAGAGACAGGCACAAATTCATATAAACAATATATATATATATATGTATGTAGTATCACACAATATTAACAAAGGCAATAAAAACAAAGTAGACAACATACTCAACATATTTGGAACACAATGGATAGGCATTCAAATGAATGTACATATGTTCGAATGGAATTGATTTTCCATGAGTATTTCCCATATGAAAACGAATAGCGAACGATTGATTGTTGAAGAAAATTAACAAAATGCACAATTAAAAAAAAAAAAAAGAAAAGAATTACAATAAATGTAATAAGAAATTACTTTGTTTTCGTCTTCCAATCTCTATACGTGTTCATGTGTGTCACAAATTATTATTTGCCCATATCTGCACATCACCGAAAATGAACACGAACACGAACACGTTACACGAACACGAACACGTTACACGAACACGTTACACGTTACACGTTCTTGATAGTTTATCAATTTTAAAAACTACATTATGGAAAACTCGCTTGTCGTACGATGGCGAAACATAACAGAGAGACAATAGAATAAGAGGTAAAGAAAGAATGTATTGGCGGTGTTGTGTTGGTAGTGATGATGGTGGTCTAAAATGCTTATTGTTTTTGCATCCTTTGAATCCATGGATAATACTTTGATTTTATTTTGTTTCTTTCTAGGCTATGAAATCGTACAATTACTACTGTTGCCGCACATTGTAGGACACAACACATAGTTTTCCTATATGGACACAAATATATAACAATAATACAGGCAATGATGAAACAATATCCGAAATAATTTCATAGGACAGAAGATATAGAAAAAAAAAAAAATAAATGGGAGAGGGGGAAAAAGCTCAAATTCTTTGTATATAATAAAGCAAAAACAAAAGAAAAGTGTTAATTCAATGACAAGATTGATAAGAAAAGACGTATAATCTTGTAATTGATTGAAAACGTGAACTTGAATTATGAGTGATGACTGTCTACCTGCATATGTTCCTTTTGTTGTTTGGTAACTATACTGGTAGTACGTATGGTGGCAAAATTGTTGGGTCCATGTTCGTTAACATTGGAAGTGGCTGCGTAGACAGCCGCTGCAGCAGCTGGTGAGGATAGATATCTTGGCTGTATAGGTGGCGGTTGCTGTTGTTGTTGCTGTTGTGAAATACGATCTCCGCCCATTCCACCACCCGGGCAAGAAGACTGTTGATGTTGTTGTTGCATGTTGCCGCCACTGCTGCTCATTGAACCAGAATTATGTGACATGGCTGACATTATAGTCTGTTGTAGTTGTTGCTGTGGTGGCATCGGTGCAGGCACAACTGCCGTCGAATTTGTCGGCGTTACATTGTTGTTCATATTATGCATGATGCTCGGTAATGGCGGCAAGTTACGATGGCGCGAAGAGTTACGCGAAACAGCGCCACTTATTACATGTTGATGCTGCTGCTGTTGTTGTTGCTGCTGCTGCTGCTGTTGTTGCATCTGATGATGATGATGATAATTGATGGCACCCAAATGTTGAGGCGGCTGTCCGTGTCCATGATGACCGCCACCACCCATTCCGCCAATATAATTCTGCGCGGCGGGTGGTATTGAATTTGACGATGAGCTCTAGATGTTTAAAATATAGAAATAAGTAATTGATTAGTGGCGGACTATGTACCGTCTGCAGAGGATAGGGTATTATGTACTACTTGACTACTGGCCGCCGATACACCCACTGAATGTATGGAGTGTTCCGACGTAATACTATTACTCTTGCTGCTATCGCCACCGGCATGTTCGTCTTGAGTGTCATCTGTGTCACCGATGGCGCTCTCAGTCTCACAGGTGTCTACCATAAGGATTTTCTTCATTTTACGATAATTGAGGTTATCCAATTCCCTAACAGCCGCTTTGGTACGAGCAATTAGCTCCAGCAGAACCGTATCTGAACGATGTCGCGTTATATAAGGATCTGCTAATAGTTTGGAAGATGATGGCCGATCAAGAGGATTCTTTTTGAGACACAAATCCACAAAATAACAAAAGATATCTGACCAGTCATTTTTCTAAAAAAAAAAAAAGATTGAAAACTTGATGTAAAGAAGCGAACTTATCAATTTGTTTATACCGGTAGTGTGGGTGAATCATTTTGGGCAATATGATACAATGCTGACATGGCATTCATATTAAAGTATGGTGGTTTGCGTTCAGCCAATTCAATGCACGTTATACCTAAAGACCAGACATCCACTTTGCCGTCATATTGCCCTTCATCCATTGCTAAAATAACTTCTGGCGCCATCCAGTAGGGAGTGCCCACAAAGCTATTTGCCGGACATTTAATAGCCGCACTACCAAAATCAGCAAGTTTCACTACACCATTGTCGGTTAGCAAAATGTTTCCAGCCTTGATGTCGCGATGTATACGACCTAAGCTATGCAAATAGCTGAGACCATTCAGAACACCGTCGCATATCGCCGCAATCTCATCCTCATGCAAAGGTTTCTTATGCACTTCAATAATATCCGATGCCGATCCTACACAGTATTCCATAACCAGCCATGCTGTGGATTCGCGTAGATAACAACCCTTATATTCGATGGTATTCGGATGATTCAACTGACGTAGAAATCTGTAATTCAAGAGAAGCATAACCACATATGAATATTATGTGTCTACTCCAAAACTTGGCTAATATAAAATGAAAAAAATAATGATCGTTATACCTAATTTCTTTGAGTATATCTTGCCACTTTTCCAAACTCTGTTTGCCCGTATAGGACATTTTCTTAATGGCCACTATTTCTTTGGTAAGATTGCAGCGTGCATAGTAAACGGCACCAAAAGAGCCATGGCCGATTTCTCGTAAATCTTCGAATATTTTTTCCGGATCATGTTTATTAAAGAGTTCGGCAATTTCCGGATCTTTAAGACTACCAGGTCGTGCCGAAGGCATGGCTCATATTATTTCCCTCTTTAGTACTTAATTGTATGTTATTATGCCAAAACAAAAATGACAACTCAAGCCCAACTGGCAGTAGATACCCTGAAAAACGAGAATAATATCAGATGCTATGAATTCTAGCGAAAACACACACACACACAACTCTTTATACGTAACAATTAGCAAAAATTAAACACACATTTCGTATCCTATCTATCCTTCAAAATCTTATAAAATTTTTAGAAAACTCTTCGAGTAGCGTCCACAGAAAAGAAAAACAAATCTATTCTATTCCAGTAGAAGCACGTGCGTATATGATCATTACAAGAAGGTACATTCTTTGTTGTGCTTGTTCCATGGTGGCACGGATTAAATGATAAATTTTGTATACCTCCACCTTTTAGCAGTGAATGTAAAACGGGGGTATATATAAGTTCCCTGCGCCTTTCCTGAGTGACATTACCCTACATGTTGTATGTAAAAACCAAAAAAAAAAAAAAAAAAAAACTTCAAATTTTGCCAAAATAAAGCATTAAAATGTTCCTTAGTTCCATTCAATTGATTCAGAATCAATGAACTTTACACACATGAAAATATTAACCGATCGGTAGTTGTTTTGGTTTTGCTAAATTTTTTATTTGCCTTCATTTATTTATTACACGATTTTAAAATTTATTTCGATTGTTTTGCTCAGATGTTCTGCTTAACCTGAATTCATTAACTTATTATATATAAAATGTATATTTGTAAAAGCGTGTAATCCTATGAAAACCTCTTAAGTGCCTACGGAATATAAATTAAAAAAAAAAAATTTTAAATTAGTGAAGAAGTCTACTAATGCTTATCTTACTTTAATCAAAGAACTTATATTCTTTTAATAAATAAATTGTATTAATGAAATGTAATAATAATAATAAATAAAGTAAGCAGAGAGGATTGAAGCAGTGCAGTGAAGAGAGTGACATTGTGGACCAAACGTTAAACATTAGTTACTATCGATATCACCTGCAAATTATTTGCTTTGAGCTCGTGCTTTACTAGACTATGACTCCATTAAAATGCTAAGAACTTTTTCTTAAAATACCCCAAGTCATAATGTAGAAATGAATTGGACATTGCACTGTACTCATCATATATATTTGGAAAGGTCCGTGTTTCGAATAAGGGAAAACTATGGTCTAATCAAGACGGCTATATCTTTACAATTCTCTTAAGATCGAAACTAATCGTTAATTAGAGTCGTTTAGTTTCCAGCCGACATGCCTGGTTACGTCCTAATTGCGCAAAAGTCATGCTTTATCAGGCATTATGATTGTTTACATCAAAGCTCATGCACTCTGCGTACTCTGACAACGGCAAAAAAATCGACAGGTTCGATGAAAAATGTCATAAGGGAAAACTTAAACTTTCACACTCATACGAACCCCTTAGCAATATATTTTCACAAATTTTTAATAAGAACTGCAACTCATATGCACTTATGAGTGATCTTTACAGAATTGCGAAAGGGTTTTGTATGTTTTTATATTGTATACCTTTAGTGGTAAGAGTGGATAAAGTTTGCGCAAATGTGTGTAGAACTCGTAAAATGATTTCTGCTACATCACAATCGATTGGGGATTATTTTCTCATCATAATTATTTATTGAACCGATTTAAGCCTGTCTGCTCGTCCACCCATGTACAAGTCGCCATCTTTGTAATGTTTTAATGAAAGTTGATATAACACCGACATATTTTGACTCAAAGAAGAAAGCTATTCAAAATTAATTGGATCGTCTACGTTTTTACAACTATTTCCTATAAAAAGCCATAGTTCGAACAAGAGTCTTTACATAAAACAATTTCCAAGATTCTAAACACTATTTATCGCTGAAAATTCGTGAAAAACAATATTTTTTCATACATAAGTGAAACTTCTTCATATCCTTGTAAAACCGGTCTAAGTAGGAAATTGATATACGAATTGAATATGCGAAGTTTGGTATCTCATGATTAGAATAGAGGTGAAGAATTGTTTTAGGTGAAATTCCGTAAGGTATTTAAAAGTCGATCTTGCCCTGTATGTAACAATTTTGTGGACACTTATAGGTATAGGAAACAGAAAATTAAAGAAATATTTAAGTGCGTATTTATTTCACATACGAGGTGTGTTTAAAAAAATTACTTAACATATTTATTCATTCATCAATTTCTATTTTGTTCCCTTCAAAGTATAATTCCCCCTTAGACATAACACACTTGTGCCAGCGCACTTCTGTTATGCGCTTTTGGTATGGCCTTGAGCTCTATCAGTGATGCGATCTTTATTTCTTTAATCGTGCAAAATTTCGTAGGGGGTTTTGGTTTTGGAAATCGGAAAACTAGCAGCGGGCCAAGTCCGGTGCAGACATGTGTATGAACACAAAAAAAAAAAAAAATTTGAAAATCGAATAGACGTAGCCTACAGAATTTGAAGTCACCTATTTTCTTTAAACACACCTCGTATATATCATATATTAAAGTGAAATAATATTCACTTCAATATTTATGATAAGATATTTTTCTCACTCTATAGAAATGTATTATGTTTGTCGGTTAAAATAATTGCAAACTCGACTCGACTTTATTCTCATTGTAAATAAAAATTTCTTACAGAAGAGTTCTCTTTAAGTAGTTTTTTTTTTAATATCCGATATATTTTATTTAAATTGAAACAATATCTATAAAGCGATTTTTTAATTATTCCTACATAAATATTTAGGAAGAGCTGTCTACACGAACATCAAAATCTAAGAAAAGACCTAAGAAATATAGACACCAAAAGATTAGATTGCATGCTTTGCGATTTCTTTAGCTACCGCAACGGAGTAAATCCATTCATATACATATATGCGTATGTGTATATACGCTTTTATATAGCTTAACTATAGTATAGTAGTAATAGTAATTTTTGATTACTATTCGATTCTAAACATAGATAGCCGTATCCATGCCTCAGTACTTTCGTCCTTCGTTCCTTACTGGAAATCTCGTGCTTTATAAAAATTTGTATAGAACGCTTAAAGACACTTGCCAAGCATCAAAATGGATTTTCCCATAAACTCTAACGAAATAATTAAAAATCTTTTTTATTTCAACGTCAGTTTATTTTAATTTCCAAAGATCGTGTGTATGAAATTTACCAAAGGCATCCAAATATTTAGTGCAAAAACAGTAACGGCTCGTCAATCCAATTTTTTTACAGGTGCATATAAATGATATAGTAAATCCAATTTTCAACTAAAGACAAATATTTTTGTATAATTTTGTTATTGATATCATAACATAACGATATATACAAACTGTGTACATTAAAAAGCCGATTAAAGCAACTGAAGATACCGCATTCGATGCATCGTTGCCCGTGATTACATTGAAGAGGAAAAATTGTCACAGAATACCCTTAAAATGTTGAAATGGCCTCATCTGGCTGTAAAAAATGTCCTTCTTTAACTAAATTTCGAATCTAATTCCGACAGTCTCCCACTCTCTTTACGAAATGCTAATGCACATTCCGTAGCATTTAATATGAACCGCATTTGCATGGAACGCGTTTAAACTTTGGAAAACGTTTAAAACAAGTACATCGTTCTCTTTAAGCAAACTATATATAGGGGGAGGGGGGGAAAAAATCCGATGCATTTATGCACAAACTACATGTGAAAGTGTTAATAAGTTGACGTAAGTGTTGTCTATAGCCGTCCATTTACTCGTGAATGTAGTATTGTTAGTACTATGAACAAATACAGTTGATTAAAATCTATATTTTACTTTGTCAGTATGAAACCTCGATCGAACTCTCCAAAAATCGAAAAGAAAAAGAAAAAAAGTCTTCCATAATCGATTTCAATTTAAACGTCAAACGTGTTGTGGAAAAGGGATTCTGGCACGTTTTTTTTTTTGCAATAAATTTAGTTTTGCTTGGAAATTAAGTTTACCGTGCACTGTCAGTATCCAAGCCCAAATGAAAGTTTCCCAGTAGTTAGTTTGTTTTCTGAGAAATAGTCCGCGAAAACGTTATAAATGCTTCATTTGGTTCCTAATATTAAACGAGTTTTACGTTCCCAATGTACATAATTATAATGTGTTATAAATACATAAAACTCAGCCATTTAAATATTAACCACTTCTCTTTTAAACGTCTGCAATTGTTTGAGAATATACGGGGCACACCTGAGAATTAAAAAAAAAAAAAAAAATTAAAATTATAAATTAAATGCAAACTATAATCAACCCTTTAAACTCGTAATACAATAAACAAGATAACGAGAGAAATGGGTACATATATACACTATAACATTATTCAAAAAAATGTGAACAAACAAGTTATTCTTGTCTTAATTTATCATTCATAATGTTCGGTAAGCTCAGTAAGTCAGTCACTGCAAATGTACTTTAATGGGTGAAAAGGTACCACGAAATTGTGTGAATCAATGTTTATTGCGTGAGTTTTTCGATTTTTCCTTTACCACAACATACAGTTAAGTATATTTCTTTATTTTGTTTCTTTTTTTTTTTATTTATTTATTTTTTTTTGGGTGCGGCCGCCGAGTCCGTATCGGGTATAGTCTTTAAGTTAAAATATCACAAATAAACTCCTTAAAGTATTCTTTTTTTTTTTTTTGTAATTATTTTTTAACACTTTCAAATTAAATGCAAGAATTTTGTTTTTTTGTTTGTTTTTTTTTTTTTTTTTTTTTGCAATTTTACAAGTTTCGTAAGTGCGTGTGCGTGTGTATAACAAAAGTAATTGAAAAAGTTTTCAATGAATTTTTTTTGTTGTTGGCCTCAACAGCTGTTTTGCCTCGCATTTCATATCACATATTCAAGCTGCAGATACGACAGTTTTGACGTTTGAGCAGAAAGTAAACAAAAACATCGGATTGTAACCATTAATTCTATGTTGTGCAGTTGGATGCAAGACAAATGCAAGACCAGATGAACATCATATACCGAGGACATGAATTCCTAAGACGCAAATAATTGCAGCGAATTGGAAATTATTTTTATATTTATTGCAAAATAATACTTCAGCAGAAAGCATTCAATGTCTTCTCTCTTAAACGTATGCGATGAACTTTCACGATAGTCCTTTGCACAAAATTAGTTTGATCCCTTAAAACAATATAACTCTTGTGCCTTAATGCTTTTTAAAAAAGAACGTGGCAGGCGCTTTGTGGATTATTATTAAGAGCAATAAATGGAGAAATGTCGAGGAGAAGAGTGCAGGCGTGAAAGCCGTTGATTGCTTTGTAACTAGGTACACTACAAAGCAATACCCATTTTTGCGTGTAATTTAATCAAAAAGTAGATTTCTTTTTTTGGTTTCGATTACGTAATACATTTTCTATTCTAAGTAGTTTTCTGCCAATATTTTATGCTGGGCCTCTCTACACGTTTTGTTGGAGTTATGAAAGTCGACGTTAACGCTTCCATACTATATTACAATGGCGTAATGTATTTATATTGAAACGATATTTTCTTTAATCTCATTAAGCAAAGGAGAATTCCCTATTAATCTTTGAGGGATATAATTTTTTTTAATTGTAGACGTCGCCCTTTTCATCACAGACATCTGGACAGGTTGGACAAAGTAAAATTCCAGAACCGCATCTACTGTAGGACATATTTATCAGTTAAATTACTTTAAAGTTTTCATCCCTTTTCCTCCAAAAATTTGCAAATGAAGTGAGAAAAACCGAGTTTGCATTCATTCCTCCACTTCCTCCATATCAATTTTTAGTATTTAAGACGAAAACATACTTATTCTTCATTGATAGCTAAATATAAAATAAACAAATGTTTATAGGTATCCATCCTGATTTCGCTTTGGTTCTCTATACGTTTAAAATTCTGGTGTCATAAGGAATATTGATTGAATAGTGCAATTTTGAAACATTGCAAGAGGATTAAAGGACCAGAACCCAGATTGATTGCTTGAAAATTTTGTAAAATTTTACAAACTCTAGATACAAAATTTCCCGTGAAGCAGTTTAATTGAGAAAACAATTCTTTATAACACATATATATGCATATATATAATAGATGCTAATAGCTAGAGCTCTATCATCCTGAGGAAGATTATGAATTTATATAAACTTTGAATTACTTTTGGGAAAACGATAAGCTGGTTGAGAGACGACCATTGTAAAGACGAGGAATGCGATACAATCAAAAATTTGTGTGACCATCATTAGATAGCCAAAATTGACAGATACACCTGTGAATACGCCTTGTAGAACAAATTTTGCATTATGATGCCTTTGAAACCACAATCATCTAACGAGCGATTAAATTAAACCAAATATGTCTATGCATTTAATACGTCATCTTGGAGACCCTTACCGTTTTAATTGAAACGTTTTTGTCTATTTTATATTGTTAATAATAAAAGGTAATAATTTTCTTTAGTGTATTTGATTTAGGAGGGAAGTAATGTAGTAGGACGAAAAAGAGGATTTCTTTCCTGGTCTTAAAAATTATCTTCAGGTCCATATTATATTTTTTTACCAATAATGAGTTTCAAAAGCGTTGTAAAATGCCGTAATGTACAACATAGAATGTATTATTTTGCCTTTAAATTTAGCGCACAACGATGTAAAATTCCGTAGGTGTTGCATACAACTAAAAAACACCGCCTAAAGAGGACGAAACGACAAATCCAGGCAATATTTATACGCAACAACGAGTCCCGGCAATCTTTATACGCATCTCTCTCAATATTTTATTCTTTCTTCGTTACCGAAGTGCGAGATTGACAAATATTGGAAGTATTGTTGGCAACGAAAAATACTAAAGCACAAATTTTTTTTCAACAATTGTTTGTTTACACAAATTTCACAAAAAAAAAAACACTGAAATATCTCATCATCTGTTTATAATTATACATCTGACCAGCACAAACAAGAGAAGCGCATTTGAAATAAACAAAGTAAAGTTCTCATTATACAATTTTCAAGCTTTCATTTAAAATTATTATTAGAAATTGTAATAAAATCAATAAATTCGTACTAACATAAAAAATTATGGTGGAAAATAGATTTTTGTACTTGTTAAAATCACGGCCGTTTTTCGAAGTGTCGATGCTCTTTTTTGCATAATTTTTTACAAAGTGCAATACTCTCATGATTGCATTCTCTTCTTATTATATTAAATATATCTCTGGTTTCTGTTTCGAATTAGAAGAAAATAGTGTTACCAAATTTTACGAAGAACTTCATGACTGTGGATTTAATATGATGTTCGCTAAGTCGTTATTATGTTTTTAATTGTAAAATAAGATTTTAATAAAACATGTAAAGTCTTATTAGGCAAGTGGAATAAAAAAAAAAAAAAGCATTTGCAATGCTTTACACTTCTCCTTTTAGAAAACACTACAAAAATGAATAAGAGAAAATCAGTGCTCTTCACATATCAATTTCCTTTGTTTTTCGGTAGTTTTCATTTTTTCAAATAATTCCCACGTTAATATTAATTAGATTTTCACTTTTCATTTTTTTTTGTTGTCCGTCGCATCTTAGATGCCAATAGCCTTTTTCATTATCAGACTTAACGTCTCGCCTTAATCGAGACTCCATTTCATTTATCATTTTTGACATTTGGACGTGTTTTTCTTTATTTATGTGGATACAATTACAAATTTTTTTAACATTTGATCACATTTTATTCATCGTACTCTGGACTATAGTCAGCAATACATGTTTGGCTATTTATTTATGTAACTTACATTACTTTAATCAGGCATATGCGCCGTAGAGAGAAGGTAGGTAATATATATTTGTCAACCATGTAATTCCGTAATTTACTTTTTCAAATCACTGGTTTGTGTTGTTGTCGCCTAAAATTTGCACAAATTTTATTGAATTTTCAATAAGAATCCCCCGTACATGAAAGGAAGAAATGCAATCAACTCGGGGAAATTGGAAAAACAACACGATTCCTTACGACACCAATCAAATACCACCGTCAAACCGACGATTTGTTTTTATTATAACAAACTTTTTTGTAACTTGTTCTTCTCACCACACCAAAGGCGCAGACATTTTTTCTACACACATACATATATACCAATTTTTTTTTCTTCACCCAACACCCGTCGTATGCAATTAAAATGCCGTTTAATTTTTCTAATTTTGCATCACATTTTACACGCTTTTGATTTATTTTAAATGTATTCAAATTGGCAAATATTTTTCTATAAATATATGTTGTCGCATTGATTAAGAAGTCTATTTATGACTTTTTGTTCGTGCTTCTTGAAAAACCTTGTCCGAAATTTTTCTATGCACCCAAGTGGTGAAATTTGCAAAACAAAATGGCGAGATTTTTTGTAAAGTTGCCAGCGCACCTGAACGCGGTAGCGAAAATATTAGAATAGTTCAGAGAGTTTATTCTGTGTTGCCATAGTACACAAAAATACGAAATAATTCTATTATTCAACCTCTTGGCAAAACTATACGAAATCCCATATGGAAAGATATGTGTTTATGTACAATTAAATCTTGCATCCTTATCTAAATTGACATCTAAAATATGACATCTAAACTTTTACAGCAAGCAATTTCTTAAACATAGCATACCCTCAATTAGAAATTTGCTTTTATCTAATTTTTTCGGATGTTAAGATAATAAATTTTACATACCAACGAAACAGGTAATGGGGTGACGCGTCATAATTAGACTAAAATAATTGTGGCACTTGCGATGATAACTCGTTTTTCACTTTCATTAACAAATATAACGTGATTAGAATTGACAGAAACCGATATTTCTTTTATCAATGTTTGTTTTTTCTCCACCTTGGTATCGGCATTAAACTTTCCTTTTCATTGAATGAATTATGAAGATTTTTATTGCGGTTTCGTCCTTCATTCTTATCAACTCTAAAAATTGGAGAAAAAAAAATTAATAGAATCTTGGTTTAATAGAATTTTGGTTTAATAGAATTTTGGTTGTATAGAATCTTGGTTGTATAGAATTTTGGTGGTATAGAATTTTGGTTGTATAGAATAACGAGGTTAATGATCAGTGCAATAATTAAATACTGCAAAGCAGGCGCAGAAGGTCATTCCCAACCGACTTTGTTATTGTCAGTCGTTGAATTTTAGCACGAGAAATGAAGAGACTCATATGAGTATTTATCCTCATTGAGAATTCGAAAAATTATCATCGGCAACAGGTGCTTTCATTTTATTTTTATTAGTAGATTTTTGACTTTCGGATTTTGTCTTAACCATCGCTATACGTGTAAGACAATTCCCCTTCAGTTCGAATATTAATATTTTCTCGAAAATATTTACCGTCATTATCAGATATTTTGTTTACTGTTTTCAATTTCTAGAAATATATCAGCCGATTTTTCTTATAGTTGAATCATACAGTACTGCCAGCTGGGAATTGTAATCAAATTACTTTGCATTCAAAGAAAAATTTATGAGACAGTATCGTATTTTCTCAAAAAATTATTTGTATACTAAAATGGAGCCGTTATTTTTACTGCGTTTGACAGCAATAATTCAAATGTGCAAGTATTTTATATGTCTAACGGAAATATCTCAAAAGCAGTAGTTAAAAAAAGTATTAAAAATTAACCAATTTTCACGAAATAAAAATATATAATGACTATAAACTTCTGGTAAAAAACATAACTTTGATGATGCGTTCGTTACTTCTACTGATACTCTGATACAAGACAGCAAGCACTTTAAAGCCGCTAAAGTTTATATTTTCGAATTAATTAATTACTGCAAAAGCGCGGTCTTAAAAAATGGAGCAAATTGAATGTAAGTTATTACGGTATTATTTCATATGTAAATTATACATGTATTACACACACATATGTATATGTATATATATATTTTATATATTTTAGATTATATTTAGATTTATTTACAATTTACGTTTTAATTGTGTAATTTGTAATAAGAAACAACAAATTTCTCACACCTTGAGTTAATTTAAAACAGAATAAAGGACCTGACTTAAGGAGACGTGTCAAAAATTGTACAAAAAATAATTACAAATATTACATTTGAGAGACGTCTTCTAATCTCGTTTCAGTAATGTATGACATAGCCAGTATTTTGCAATCAAATATAGTGCATAAACACCTAAATGAAATTTGTCCATATACGAAGACAATTCTAATATGTGTAATGTAAAAATTATAATATATCGGAAACTTTTGCACTTTTCGAAAAAATTCCTGGCTTTTTTCAAACGAAATCTAATTTATCTTTTCATATTACATGTAATTATTGCGTTTTTTTAAAGTTACGATATTTAGCTTCTGTGAAAATTGTTGTTAAGAATTTAGTTTCATATATATGCCCGTCAAGATAACAAAATTTTTCTCATGCAAGCGGAACAACAGATATGACACAAGTGTATAGTTCTAATCTATTGAATCACTCACGGAATTTCTGCTACTCTAGGAATTAAATAGTTAATAAATTATTAAATATATATACACACATAGAAGAACATATTAATTTTGGAGTCTGTAAGAACATATAAGTTAAATACTACATATTATATTCCAGCTAGAGACTAGGAAGGCTTATGCGATGATGAAAAGGTAGTTTCAGTGCAAGATACGTAGGGAATTTTTTTCATTTTTTTGCATCTTTATTGTGCTTGCTTGTTTTCTTTTAGTCAAATAAACCTACTAATATAAAATGATAATTTGCAATTCCGATCGGAAAGGTTTTTTCTTTTTCAATACGTTAGTATATATTATTAGGTTATTGGATTTATACAATCACTTTTTACCTTCATTTTAATTGTAACCGTAACTTGGCAGCCCTAATTGTTAGAAGTAATTTTCCTTTGATTTTAAAATTTTCTTTCTTTCAACTCAGTTGAAATAAAATGGCGAAACTCGGTGCTATATCAATCGGGGTTATACCAATTCTTTTAATTGTTTATAATTTTCATATAAGCGAAACAACAGCAATTGATGAGAGTAAGTGTTTTGAACGAAAAAACAAGTGGACAATAAAAATTTTTCATAAAAACGAAATAAAGAATAAAGTAAAATTTTTGTGCCATTAGCTTAGTCGGTACCGTTGTACCGTCTTTTTATGAACTTTACACACACCTATACGCATTAAATGCGGACAACACCGTCCATAATCATCATTCGCCAGCATCATTATTTTTATAATAATTAATTTGCATATAAAATAAATAAAACGTCAAAAATAAAGTGAAGTAAAAAATAAAGTATGCAAAAGAGGAAGGTGAAAATAGAAGTAAAAAATACAGCGCAAACATACATGGGTCATTAACGATTCCCTAATCTATGCATTAAAATTTACAAGTTAAACAATATTATCGGTGGGAGGTGGTGATACCTATATATAAAAATATATATATGTATATATATATACATACATATATGTATATATATATACATACATATATGTATATATATATAAGTTTGACACCATTTCTTATCGGAAAAAAAGATTCTAATATATAGACTATTCTAACTTATAATATACTATATTTATAATTGGCAATAAATAAAAAATATCGATGAAATGAACGCAGATGATTTAGCAAACATACAACCGTAACTAGACTAATATAATATGCGCAGAATATGCAAATGAAAATGTGCGAAAAAAAAAGAAAGAGCATAGCAGTGTTGGTTAATGGTAGATAAATAATTAATTGTCACTGCATATTTAGACATTTGTCTTTACATTTTGCTCTTACATCGTCATTGCTTCTTTTGGCACCAATATCAACCTTGACACCAAGTTTAGTCTATTAAAAACTGGACCATATCCTTATTGCCAACCTTTTCGATGTTTGCCATATGAATTCTACGCAACAGTTCCATATGTCGTCTATTACCTGTAGAGCGATAGTGTTATAACGAATATGTTTTTCCTGTCTGTATAAATAAATCAAATGAAAAATTCATGTTAATTTAAGTTTGTCGGAATTTCTCCCGTAATTTAGTGTTTGTGCTAAGGAAAAATTTCCAGTTATTAATTGAATTCCACCTAATCATTTGAATTGTCTTTAAAAAGATTTCGTTTAGTCATACTTTTAGTACGTCATCCTATACTTGAATGCATATACGAAGTTGTAGTTGTGTTTACATACTCGGTGTAATATAATAGAAACAAAACTGATTTCTGTATATGATTTTAGTCTAATAAGTTGTTATAATACTCTATGCACGTTACGAGGGCCGTATAATAAATATTTGACTTAAAGAGGAAGGCGGGTGTGAACTGCATTTTATATTTGTTACGAGTTCACTACGTTGCTTACTCTTAAAACTCTTATAGACCCAAATACGGAATTAGAAAGCTGAAGCTGAATAGTTGGGTCTGTGTTTTCATTTAATGGTTATAAATCATTGTTATAAGCGTAACCTGCTTCAAAGCGGACCGTTCACACCCAAAGCCGCTATGCAAAAAAAAAAAAAACACGCTCATGTATATGCATTATCACTGAAACAGACAATATCTAAATTTGTTATAAACAAGTGTCTTTAATGGTCTCTTACAAAACGTCTGGATTAATCAGCATTGGCTAACCAGATGGTTTCCATTTAACAAGATGGCGGCTGCCAAGAATTTGCCTTAGAACGGATAGGACTTTTTCTCACTACTCACTTACTTACTTACTTCAGTCCCACAACATTATCGCGTTTTGCCACAGGCAAACCTTTAGCAAAATCTCTCAGTATTATTCTTTTCCCGGGCACATTTAATATTTTGTCACGTTTCTGCAGTATAAGCTATTTATCAATATTTCCTTATTTACATTTACGAAATTCTAAAGGGACGGATCTGGTCCGAACGGTCATCTCGAAATTTACATTAATGCAATTACTCGTGAGTTGTCTCTCTTATCATTCAGCCCTCGTATAAAAAAAAAAAAAAAATTGAATTTGTATGTCTGCATTTCTGTGCATATTTCTCTATGCTAATAGTTTCATTTGGTTTTATTTGTCGTTAAAAGAGGCTCTTACTGTTTGCTACTGTTGCTATATTTGTGGTGGTAGTTCCTCTGTACTATAATTTTCGTATGTGATAAAATCGCTTCGGTGTACATTCCAGCCATTTGTCGGTGTGTTCACTTGTTTTTATTTTGATATTATTTATTATTAAGTTCATTGTGATGCGCTCGCATACATATATACATATACATAGCTGTGTTTACAATTGACTAGATGGCACTTGTATGTTTTTATTATGCCACAGTTCTATTTAGCAAATAATACAATTTATGAACACACTTTCATAGAAAGTTCAGGAAGAAGGTAAGAGGGAGAAAGAAACGATCAAATTTTAAATAATAATAATAATAATAATAATAATAATAATGATCGTTTGTGACTACTAATCAATCTGTATAGCTTTTGTTGCAAGTTATACTCGCGTATCATTAAAATAATGCAATAAACTCTGGGGATCTTTTTTTTTTTTTAAATGAAACTGATGACAACACTTCGAAGGGAAATAAAGTTAACTGAACTATATATATATATATATATATGTAAAATTGGCCACCCTATTTAGGTATTTACTCCCTACACCGGTTGTGATAGAGGGTATATTAAGTTAGTATGGACGTATGTAACATGCAGAAGGAGTCGGGATAGACCCACCTTTTATTATACCAATCAATCCAGAATCATTTCCTGAATTGATCTAAGCCCGTCCGTCCGTCTGTCCATGTAAACTTGTGTTCAAGCTACAGGTCGCAATTTTTAAGTTATTTTGAGGAAATTTCGTACAGTGATCAGCGCTATTGAAAATGGTTTGAAACGGTGCACTTTTTCGACCGTCCCTCATATAACGCCCTACTCTGAAAGGTCGATAAAAGTGGCTAAGTAGTAGTAATCCGTCATTCTAAATTGGTATGAAAACTTTGGACCGGCTGAATGTACCAAATTTGGACCATCTTGGCCTATTTTTTGGATGCCACCTTATTTAAGGAAGTCGGTCCTCTATAAGACAGAGAATCTAAAATTTAATATGTTATGACGAAAATTAACCCATAATAGTAATTTGGCATAAAAAATGATATAAAAAGTACCTTAATTTTTGAACTTCTTGAACACAACCGTTCTAACGGAACGCAAGACTTGATTTGCGCAGAAGTCTAATTTTTCATATACAGTCCTGTAATGGTATGTTCCTATAAAAACACGTTATAGTTTTTATGTTCTATGGTAAAAATATGAATTGTGTTAGACAATATGGTGTAGGGTATTTAATGGTCATCCTAGACTGACTATAGTGCTTTCATTTGTTTTATTTTTTTTTTTTTAAGTTGTCTAGCCGAAGTGCAAGTGCAAGTAATACGTCCGTTGTGTAATTAAAAAAAAAAAAACAAAAGAAATTATTTCGCGCACAATTCTGGTGATTCTACTTGTGATATAGACTTTGTGGTGCCCTTTGTACTCTTGGGGTGAAAAGGGTCGACTTAAAATATTTTTGCAATGTTTCAATTTTTTATCTCAACTTTTATAGCCGTTAGAATGCCGAACATACCAATGAATCGTAATTAGTTTGATTCGGAGTCAGTCACGCGATTACTATAGATATTAACCGCGTAAAATGCATATGTATATGTCATCTTTTGAATGTATTAGGAATTGCATTCAGTAAAGAACGAAATAATTGCACATATTAGAAATTAAAAACAGGTAAGAAAGTTATATTCGGCTGGGATCGAATCTGATATACTCATTACCATTAAAATCTTTGATGACCCACGCTTTTATTTATTGTTAAAAAAAAAAAAAAAAAAAAATGAATAGGATAAAATTTATCTTTCATCTTTTACTTCGCTAAAAGGTATTGTTAGGAAGAAGAAGAAGAAGAAGAAGAAGAATTAATCTACCACCATCGCGACGTCTAGCATAATTAATTTAGATTTCACATACTTAGTTTTTCGTGTTATACTCTCGAAGCCTTTTTATGTGACGTCCACCACAATTAATTTCGAATTAACACATCTATCATGTCCAATTCTACGCCCGAAGTCCTTTTATTTGATACCCATATAATTGGTATTATTAAGAAAAAATTAAACCATCAGACCTTCGAGTCCACCACATTCATTTCAAAATGAACGCATTTTTAGACCGATAAGGATTTGAAGGATGTAGGAAATAATTTTAAACATTCTGTCTTGTTTATCTTATTATTTATAATAATAAACAGAAAATGTAAAAAAAAAATGCAAAAAAAAGAAAGTTTAATCGCTTTTAACTTTTTGTGGGCATGGCCCCCCACATTCTTCTTTCATTTTTGCATATAAAGAGAAGCGTGCCTCGTAAAGTAAATGTGTGGAAAATTTCCACCTTCATCAACTTATAAGATTTATGGGTGATGAATAAAAAGCTCACCAAATTTTTGTTTAGAAAAACGGAGTTGCGTTTATTTTACGCTTCATAGCGCGCTTGTGGTCTGATTAATTTGACCCATCTTTAATACCAAGCAGCGTGCAAGAACTTTCTACGTTTGTACCAAATTTGAAGTCCAATATCTTGAGGGGAGTGTCAACAACACACGCTACACAGACACGTAGATGGACGGACATGTCTGAATTAGAATTCAGAATTTCATGCTGATCAAGAATACATATATACTTTATAGGGCACGATCTCTGAAGCTTCTTTTTGAGTTTTGCAAACATTATGACAAAATGAGTATAGCCCCCATCCTTCAGTGGTGGGTATAATAATGCAATGAAGGGGGCCCAGTGTGAAATGTTTATTTTATTACTTTTATAAATCAAACTTGCTTGGTTCGTTCGTTCGCGCGCGTGTGTGTGTGTGTGTGTGTATTACTATTTCTATTGATTTGTTAATCATTTTAAAAATATTAGTTATAAAGTTAACTTCTATAATATGCTTGCATGTATCGATTTGTATGTGTGTGTGTAGTAGGTATGCATGTGCCTTTGTAATTAAGTCTCGCTTTATTATTATTATTATTTTTTTATTATTTCCTGCTATTATAAAAGCAATGGGTAAAGTACAAAATTAATGTTAGAAAATATTAGAAAGCGGTATTTAAGTTTGAACGAAAATAGTGGAAAAGAAAGAACGACGAACTGAACAAAGCGAACATTAACGCATGCGTAGAAACTCTTCACTTGTTGCGTCAATTGAAATGATATGAGCAAACTTTTCTATCTGGATTATCTGGATATTCATAAAATTTTGTCTTCTTAAGGTTCGTCACTTAATCGAAAATATTTTGGGTGTTTGCAAAAGTTTTGATCATTTTTTTTTTTTTTTACTTGAAAAAGTTTTTATTGTGAAAAATTCATACAAATGTATGTTAACCGAAATGATTTCAATCATTTCCTATAACATTTTACAATATTTTTGGCAACATGGCGGTTTCATGTCGAAAGCACTTGTATTGGTTTGACAGCGAAAAACCCACCCACCCCCCCCTTTTTTCATACTTCTTCAACTTTGCGGATCCGCAGGCTAGCGAAGCCATACGGCATCGATCTGAACAAGTGGTAATCAGGAGGCGCCATGTCTGATGAGTACCCTGGATACGGCAGAACTTCCCATTCGAGCTGCAACAGTATATCCTGCACAACTCTTGTAACAAGCGGCCAAAAAGGCATTTTCAGTCAATTCGTATTGTAGCCGTTGGACCTCTCCCGTTGCTGCATGTAAACGTCTAGAAAAAGTTGATGCGTCAACTGATGATAAGCTGTTCAAAATTGCTTCGAGAAGTTTTTGTGATCGGCTTTCGTCCAATAAGTCTTCCAATTCACGGTCTTTGGATTTTTATTATTCTTCCAGACTGTTCTTTGTCATTGACATCAAAAAGTCACCGCTTTTAAACCATTGAAACCAAAGCCGATAATTAGGATATAATGCATACCTTTAAGTGATCACTTCTCAGAATTTTTTTTTTCACTCTTTTTCTAATTTTTCACTATTTGTGGACAATCCCGAAAATTCAGGGAAAAAAACTTCTTTCTAGTCAAGAATTTTTTTTCTACCTATGTTGATAAGTCAGCTTATTCGAAGTATTACCTAAAATGCAGTTACATTCAGGAAAATAGACGGTTTAGTATGCAGGTTATTTTGGGGATTCCATGTCCTAGCGAAAGCTACCATCTTTGCGATATAGTGGCCGCCTGCGAGCAGCATCGAGACCGCGCAAATTGCATACGAGTGAAACGAAAAACAAGGCTATTGAAAATGAAATTCCGTGAGACGCCCGTGATGAACAATTTCATATCATTGATGCTTCCTTTTTGTATGGAAAATGGCTTTAATCAATTCCACTTTTATACCCACCACTGTAAAATGGGAATATACTCATTTCCACCCAAAAAGGCAGCATCAGAGACCCTATAAAGTATTTATATTTTTGATCAGCGTCAAATTCTGAATTGATTTAGCCATGTCCGTCCGTCTTTGTGGTACCTGTTGTTAGCACTTTCCTGGTTACAAAAATGAAGATATCGATTTGAAATTTAGTAGAAACTTTGGAGGTTCTTGCACGCAGCAGATTGGTATTAAAAATGGGCCAAATTGGTTGGATGAGAACCGCGACCTGGTCGATTAATTTTTTCTTAATAATACCAGCGATATGGGTATCAAATTAAAGAACTTGAAGAGTAGAATACGAAAAGTATAGTGTTTCTACCTGAGTGGAAATAATAAAATAATTGAAATATATTTTCCATTATTCTTAGCTTTAATATGTTTTCTTACTTATTATCTATAGAACGAAAGGAGGAACGTATTGTTTAGATTTTAGTGGTACAGTCCATATTTAGTTGTGTGTGTGTGTGTGTGTGTGTACTGGAAACGGAATATCAAAATTAATATATCCTGCTAACAATGGATGTAGTAACGGTGAACATATCTATCCTAACCTATCATTCACATTCATTCATGCACTTGTCCATCGAAATCAAGTAAAGCAGTATATACCTTATATATATATATATATATATATGTATATTTATGTGGGATACGTGGGTGTGTGTTTATATGTAAATTGTTAAATGTTTTGTCTTCGTACGCACATAAAGCGCTGGTAGTTAATGTACATTAATACCTCCATGCAAGGGCAATAGCGGTGAGTTCATTATGCATAGAATACTTGTTATTGTTGTTGTTGTTGGTGGTGTTGATGATGGTGGTGATGGAAATGATAGGTAAGCTTTGAAACTTTATTATTTCCTCTCTATTTTCAACGGCATATTCGATTGATTTAATCGTCTGATTTATTAAAACAGATCGAAGAAAGACATAATGTATATATGAAATTTTGTATTATCATATAGTGTTGCAAGCGATTTTTGACTTTCGATGACTTTCGAAAATGTAATCGATGTTCTTTGCTTCTTAAAATGGTCTTCTAAATCCATTCGTGTTTAGCAATGAAATTTCTTTTGTTCGTTAATTTCCTACCAACCCAACCACGTATAGTGTTCTGAGTAAACGCATGTAATGTCTGATAATATAAGACCGTCAACGTCTTCCTTTTACGTTTATACTCTTAGTTCACCGCGTTCTAATTTGAACTGTCATGTTTTAATAAAACACATATTCAAATCTATACATATATATATATATATATATATATATAGATGTGTGTGCTTGCTCCGACAAATAAATATATACTTGAGTATAACTGCAGATGTAAATATGTATTGTATAGAATGTGTTTGTAATATATTTCGAGTAAAAGAGAAGACGAGCGCAAAAACTAAGATCTACACACAAGAGTGTACTTAGACCACAAGTGTTTCAAAAAGCAAAAGCGTGTATAATAAAAACATTTTACTCGTAAAGGCAAATACATATCATGCATATATCTACAAATCTATACATAATGGATGATATACAGTAATGTGCAAAATGTTGTTACAATATTTTCGAAATTGAAATATATGGAATCAGGAATTTTGCGGGAGATTTGGATGAAAAACACTTGTTTTGTTTTTTTTTTTTTTTTTTTTAATCTAAAATATTACTTGGACTTTGCCAATATCTGTGAAATAACAAAAAACACACACAGTTGTATTACGAAAACAATCAAGCCACGGTTACGTTTCGGGCATGAAGCATGAGATGAGGCTCATAGATTGATTAAATGACTTTGTAAATAAGGATTTTTGCCCCTTCGATGTGAAGAAAACACACCTGATATTCGTAATCTATGTTTACATGTACGAATGGGTATGGTTTAGGGTGATTTTTAAAGCCTCCGGAAACGTGATAACTGCTTATTATTTATTGGGAGAAAAGTTCAACGATGAATATATGAGCTTGCGATATAATTTTAATGAACTTCTTGCTTTGGGGTCATGTTGGAACATTTGCTTTACTACAAAAACACTACAAACTGCTTTTCCTATAACTTCAAGGTCAACATCGAGGTTATTCATGTCATTGGTGAAATAAGAACCGACTAAATGTGACAAAGTGGCAAAAATCAATGGTCCAGTGATGAATTTTTACAGAAATCCAGTTGCAAAATGGCCTAAGCCAATGGAAAAGATGAAAGAAAGAAAGTTCCCGTCAAGACATGTTACCGTTTAATTTTTATTACAAATTAAGAGAAGACAAAAAAAGAAAAACGACACCAATGTTTTACTTGAAACGGATACGACTTACAGACATGCAAAAAAAAAAAAAAATCCAAGATATTGCTACATACTTGTGTTATCAAAGCCGACAATTAATAATTTGCAGTTTACATGAAAACTCGAATCAATTCTCTTAAGAAATCAAATTTCAAAAATGATAAAACACTTGCATGACGGCTTACCTGCCACATGCAACAGGCGACTATCGAAACGATTAGGCACAATTAGGAGGAACCATCCGCGGCAGAAGGGTTTAATCTAAAAGTATCCCAATGACGTCAGACACTTGTAACTTGCTTGCAAAAGGGTTTGCAAGCACAATATTTGGGGCAGACATTAAAAGAAATCACTTTCTCGACATTTCTTTTTTGTGGGAGCTCTGTGTTACAATATAGATAAAATTTGATATTTAATGATGAGACAACTAAATTTTACTACAACAAATGTTAGTATAGTATGTATAGCAGTTTATATGTAAACTGTTCTGTTAAATGCGCTTGAAAGCAAAATTAGTCGAGTCAAGAGAGAGTTGAGTTGTAATATTCGAACGGACGAGAACACGAATAAGCATTGAAAATACACCTAATTCTCTTTTTACACGATAGATAGGTTCCCAAAAAATACGTGTAAAAAAAAATTCGTGTAAAAAGAGAATTAGGTGTAAACAATATTAAAAAGTTCTTGTTAGAGTTCACTTAATTTATTTCGTGCTTAAACATTTTTATTCATTAAATGTGCTATAAAAATTTATTGAATATTGAAAATCGTGTTAAAACAAAATAATTCGTGTAAAAAAAGAATTTTTTGTTTTGAACTCGTGTTAAATCAAATTCGTGCAAAAAAAATCGTGTAAAAAGAGAATTGGGTATAATATACAAATAGATCTCCTAAGACTTGCAAATAAAACACAGGACAGTGGTACGAACTTAATCACAAAAAGGGTCGCATGTCCGTGTTTTTACGGTATACTTGTTTAATGTTGCTTAGAAGAGAATGGACAGAATGTGCGCGTTTCTTTTAAACGCTTATCAATCTTGCATAGTTGAAAATATCATCACCGCATACCGCATAACTGCCATACAGTAAATATATTAAAAGACTCAGAACATTTAAAATTGATGCGTTTCAGTCGAACTCTAACGCAAGATAGATGGACAGCTTTGCAGTTATTCAGATTATTGCCATTTTATCGCAATTTTATAGTGAGGTTGCATTTTTCTCATTGTTAGAATAAGCAATAATAGGGCGAGGATGAAGGAAACCTTACCCCGACAGAGAGAGAGAGAGAGAGAGAGAGAGAGAGAGGTGCAGGAATTTTTGTTAACATCACTGTATGTAAATTTAACCATTATGCGTACGTACAATATGTACATACTTTGTTTTATTTCAAAAATGTTATATAGAATTGAACAAATAAGAAGACACATATTCATATCCACTCTGCCATTTCGTGATTTTCGTTTGAATAAATAAAATATAAATTTTATAACTTTTTTATTTGTCATTGAGTTTTGTATTATTACACACGCACTATACCCTCACTATTATATACTGAGTTAAAAGACTAAACATAAAAATTATTTAAAAAATAAATCATTAACCTTATATACGTACATAAATAAATATATACATACATACATACATACATATGTATCTATATACATGATGAAATTAAAAATTTACTTAAAAACTTCTAAACAAGCACATACGTATATATACGCATAGCAAATTTCAAATTCCATTTTATTTGCTAGATGTTGGCAAATAAGAAAACAAAAAAAAAAAATAAGAAGAAGAAAACATATAAAGTAGATAAAGAAACCTTCGACCTAAAAACATAAGTTGAGAGTTTTACATCCGATTTCAATACGACGGGGTACACATTGAATTTATTAAAACACCTTTTGTTGCGATATATTTCTTCATTAAACAACATACGAACTGTTTCAACGATTATTCGCAAGTATAGCAAAAAAAGGGAGAAGAAAAAAAAGTAATGTTAGACATGAATGAATCGATCGGAGTGATCGGATCGGATACTCACCAAGGAAATTTAGTTAATATCAAAATGGAAGGAATAAAAATTTGAAATTACGAAAAATCGTGTCCTAACAAACGAAGCGCATAAAACTTTAATATTTAACTTAAAATAGGAAATTCTTGAGACTACTTGGAATCTATGCGGGTCTTTAAAAATCGCTTTGATCGATATTGTTCACCCACCAATATTTTGAGGGCGTTATCAAGCGAAACATTTCACTTTTTATAACCCACGGATATATTCAACATGCAGAACGACTTGAAATAGATTCACTTTTTATTATAGTGGTCGCGGAATTACACAGAATCACTTCCTGAATCGATCTAAGCTTGTCGGTCCATCTGTCCGTTTTGTTCTCTCGTCTTGAATGGGTTTTTAAGTTTTGTATTCGAGTGTCCAAGTGTCGAGTGGCAATCACAAGTTTTTTTGGTTCATCTGTAGCACGAATATTCACTATATTGTTAAGCTGTTGCCCGGTCATAAGTATATAAATCCCAATTTTATCGCCTGCAATTATAAATTTTAAATTATTATCCATCATAGAAAGTAATTCGTTTGCCACTTCATCATGATAAATGCAAAACTTTTGGAACAAGATAAGAAGACACGCGAGACAAGCCCAAATCATCCTTGAAAATTGCTCGTATTAATCCTCTAGATATATCAACGATATGTACAAGCTCTTTGATTTTCTTGGTGTTTTCATCACTAGTTGAGGTTGCCGATGGTCTTTGAGATTTGATTGGTTCGACTATCCCAACATTAAATGATTTCTATCGCTTAAAAACTAGTGATCGTGATAAACACTCACCATCGTAACATTTTTAATTAATTTTATTTGTCCCTCATGGTCTCAGGTCTCATTGTTTTTCGTTCACAGTAGTATTTTAATGAAGGATAAACGCTATTGAAAATGCATCGAATCGAACCACTCTTTCAGTTCCTCCCCCCCATCATAGGAAGTTTTATTTTGAAAAATCGTTCTTTGAATAATTTGCTAGGTCGTGTAGAGTGGGCCCTGGTCCACCATAGTATTTTATTCTACTTGTTAAATTTAGCTTGCGAAGCTAAACCAAACATGGATCAGGTTTTCGTCCACAATTATTGAAAAAATCGTAAGCAAAGAAGGCAAGATATGTGAATACGGTTTTTAGTTCGTATCCATAATGTGTGTTAAAAGTTAAAAAAGCCGTATCCAGTGAACCGATCGTCGCTGCACGTTCTAATCTATCAATATCGTGCAACGGCTAAATGCGATTTCGTTATTGCTATGGGTTGTTACAAGATTTAAGGGACTCAGCTAACGACCAGATAAGTACGGAACTTTTTTTGACAATTTGTCGCGTCTCACATCGATCGAATCTGGTTGCGTCGACATGAGAGTCGTGCTTGTTCATTACTTATTTTTTTTTTACATAAAAAATAATCCATTCAGAAAGCATAGATTTAAACAACATTTTGACTTAACTTTTTTATTATAATATGTTATTCAAAACAATGGCTTTGTTTTGTTCTCCTCTTCCATTATTATTCAAGTTTGAAAACTTATTTAAATAAATACTTTATTGACAAATAAAAAAAAAAAAAAAAAAAAAAAAATAGGACGCGTATCACTTTGTGAGATATAAAAGCTCTGCATATTCATGAGATTTTCAACTTCTACGTCCATAATTATGTGTACACATCTGCTTTGATTTGTTTTGTGAATATCGTCAGACTTCATAAAAATTTCACTAGAGGCAAAAAGAACCAAAAAAAAAAAAAACAAGTAAGATAATTATATTCGGTCGTGAACGAATCTTTTCTACCCACTCCTTCGTTACCCGAAAAGAGACAAAAACAGGAAAAGAACTATATTTTCATGCTCCATTATATATAGCGTGGGCGCAGTTGATTTTTTCTATTTTCAAAATAAACGGCTTTGCCGCATAGGCGTGTGGATGTTGTGGACGTGTTCTATGAAAAGTTTAGATCCCTCTCATCGTTCTTTTGCAAATTTGCAGGCGATATATTCATTCAAATACTATAACTGTTACGCAGACAGACGGACATGTTTAGATATATTCCAAATTTGAAACTGACCAAGAATTTGTATGCTGTACGGGATTTTTGAAGCTTGTTTCCTCGCTTGATAAAGATATTGAAAAAAAATGAAATTTTGATACACAATATAATATTGGGTAGGATTGGTCAATTTTTTTCCATTTTTGTGCGCAGACGCTATAGCATTGGCCATAGAATACGCCTTCAAATTTTTGTACATTTATTTGCTTTAGTTTATGTGTAATGAGCAAAAAACCAATTTTTTTATTCCTTTTGAAAAACAGAAGTTTTCGTACTTTACGTAGTACTGCGGGCGTGTCCTTTAACCGGTTTGGCCCATTTCCAATATCAATCTGCGTGCGAGGCCTCCCAATGTTTCCGCCAAATTTGAAGTCGGTAGCTTTATTTGCGCAGACGGACAGACGGACATGCCTAAAGCAATGGAGAATTTGATGCTGATCAAGAATATATATACTTTGTAGGGTCTGTGATGCTTCGTTCTGGGCGTTGCAAACGTTTTGGCCAAATGAATATACCCCTCATCCTTCGGTGATGGGTATGAGAAAGTCGCATATCATTATCTCGCAGCTGAAGAGAGGCTAAAAGAAAAAACAGTTGGCTTATATTAAACTAAAGCATAAGTTGACCACTCAGTTTCGGGCAGATACGAGCTATAAAAACTAATAAGGCAGACTATAACTGTCGTTGGACGAAAGGAGCCAGCGGGAATATCTGTCATCTTAAGTAAATGAGTGGAGAAAAAAAAAAAGGGGGAAAAAGAAACAGATCGGGTCGTTTTCGTCCGACTGATCGGTCATCCCAAGAATGTATGGACAACAAATGCAACCAAATTTAATATAATTTTCACAAAGACAGCGAAATTACAAGATGGACTAACGTTTTGTTTCAAATTTGAACTAGAAAATGTGAAATTCAGAATTCTTCAATGGGATGCGATGAAGCGATGAAAAGAACACAAATCTTACATTTGCTACATAAAACACACACCGAGTGTTTAGTGTTTGTTTCTGTTTCGTATATCATAGCGCACATTCACTTAAAAACTCTTCTGTTTCTGCTTTGTAAGCGTTTGAAAGAGTGCCGATGTTATGCCACGAATCCTTTACCATATAAACGATGGGAATGAAAGAGTAAAATTTCAAAGGGCTGCCTCACGATTATCTCTGCTTTTCATATTGTATGAGATTATAATTGCACCGCCACCTACCTTTGAAAATCTCTGCTTTTTCTCTCTCTGCTTAACGAGAATTTCACGACAAATTTGTATTCAGGAGTTGCATTTTAACAGAGCAGAACTGAACAGCTGCGCACATTCATCAACAGCTTTGTTCATATTCTATAAAGCGGTCATACGCCCATATTTAAAACTCTTCTGAATATTACGTAACTCAACAAAGAATAGGCACATGTTCAATATGTTTAACCGTTGGAGTACCAAGCAGCGCGATCGCGCTGTTCAGATTTCATGTCGACAAAACCCAGACAGTTTTGAAAAAAAACTGTCGAAGAATGCCAAGCCGCGCGATCGCTCTGTTTAGATTTTATGTCAAAACTGTCTGGGTTTTCTCGACATAAAACCCACACAGCGCGATCGCACTATCTGGGATTCTTCGACAGTGTTTTTTCAAAACCGTCTGGGACTCAAACGGTTAAGAGAACGAGCTATCTCCTCATCTGCCATCTTTTTACGTTGACCAGAGCTAATATGTATCGGTCGGTTTCCTTTCATTTTGAGATTTCGGGACGGACAAGACATTACACTGTTTGATAGTATCCTGTGCTAAATGGCAGGGAAGGATATAAAGCGAGATTAGTTTATTCAAGATTCTGCTATGGACATTATAAAAATGCGATTCGTATCAGAGGACTACAATTTTTCTTTGACTTATCGCTTAAGCGCATAAATAAAATAGTGTTTTGAGTTTTGGACAACATCTTTTCTTCCCATTCGCTCACATTGGCTTTGCAAACGATTGATGAATTAATGAAAATTTCGATCTCTCTCTATCTGTCTTTTCTTTGCAAAGGAACTCGATGGGCAGAACTCGGAGTTGAGGAGAAGAAAAGAATTTAAATTTATCATTAATTGGATAATACTATTATACTTTTGTTTTTATTGTAAAATCAATTTAAAAACAAAAAAAAAAAAAAAAATTTTTTTTTTTATTTTTTTTGCTTAATATACTAAATCGCACTCGGTATTCATCTTGAACAACTATTGTGCATAGTTGAAGAGCTGTTGTTAGTTAGTTGGTTTTTCGGAGTGCTTTTTTACACCTGAATTCACAAGATGATTTTCTTGCACGATTTTCTTTGTCAAGCGTAACCATGAACGGTTGTTATCGTTGTTGTGATTGTTGCTGTTGTTGTTTTTGTTTTCGTTGAAAAACGAGTAGTATATGCTTTAAGCACCAAACATATGTACTTTAACTATTCAACTATGTATATATACATATCTATATATAAATCTGTATATGTTATCTTTATACTATGTATATATATGTATATATACATATATATATATATATATTTATAAATATATATGTATTTTCTATTTTGTATATATATATATATATATATATATATATATATGTATATATATATGTAGTTTGTATTACATATGTATAGGTATATGCGCATGTAGTTTTGAGAAAAATTTTGAAACCCTAAGGTAAACAGATTACAAACTGAGTTATTTTTAATGCCTTAACAAATAAGTTGACGTTGAAACTTATATGTATATGTATGTATTGGTTGTTGGTGTTTATTTGATTTTTCATCTTCATTTCCCCTTCTATCTCACTCAAACTTTCCTTCACAATAAACTTCCATTTTACAATGCTCTTCTTACTTACTTACTGCATATTCTTCCTATATATTTATTCTAAGTTATTAATTCAGAATTGTTATTATTGCATTATATATTCAATCATACATATGCACATAGTTATAAGTCTATTAGTCATGAGTTTGTTTTAGTTTTTGCTTTTTCTTTTTTTTCTTATGTTGATTTCTTGAAATAATTGCTACTATAAATGCTAATGAACTAAACTCTGGGGCTTCAAGCAGATAACACTCGCTTCATGTATGCATATATATATATATATATTTTTTTTTTGGTTATCAGCGCTTAAGTTCAAGTTGTATTAGGTTAAAATGCTCATAAGCGATATGCGTGCGTGAGTGTGTGCTTGCAATTGTTATTAATTTTAATTATTGCGAATATGTTCAGAATTCAGAAGTTTCGAGACCATTTCTGCAGAACATTTGAAGAACAGAAGTCAGAATATGTATGCCTTCGATAATGAACGACTTTACTTTTACGCCAAATTGCAGAAATAAAAATAAAAAAAACACCCTTCACCGGGACGATAAGTCATATATATATCAGTTTCAATGACATACACACTACACATCGAATTTTATTTATTAGGTGTAAAAATCAATCTTGAAATCAGAAGTAGACCCATATACAATACCTTAAATTAGCGGCCATCGGGCTCATTACACACACACATGTTTCTCATCTTTCTGAAAGAATACAGCTTCTGTGCCAAAAGGTCTACCGGTCTTTCCAGGCTGTCGCCTCATTACTTAAATATCATTATAAGAATCGAAGGCAAACAATAAATAATACAGATTAACATTGTTGTTGTTCTGTTCAGTTCAATTCTGCCGAATTGCGTCATATGTGACCGAACCATGGTCATGCTGAAAATCACAACATTATGACTTTTAGCATAATCCGCTTCGTCTTATGGATAGCATTCTCTAGCGATGAATTCGTTTGTTTGGAGCAACTACACTTAGCTACGTCACCAATATTCCACTTTTATCGTCGACGCTAACAGTCACCCAAATATATTCATAATTCATCACACACCAGAATTCAGCGGCACTGTCTAACTAATTAAGCGGAATAGTTGCTGTTCATCTTGACACAAAACTCGATCAAAAAATATTGGTTGGTTGGTTGGTTATGTTAGAAATGATATATAAATGCGAGGAGGAGTGGAGAGAAAGATATGTGTGGGTGTGTCATTCTATGTTAGTGATGGGTACTCTTTCTCATCATTCTCATTAAAAATGCTTTTACAACGATGAACAGAACGGGAGTATGAAGCTGAAGAAGCCTAAAAGAGATCCAGTTCAAAAATATAAAATCGGTATGTTGGTGTATATAGAAAACCTGGGAAATAATGCAATGCAACAATCGGTAGCCGGTGTAACTTACTTACTATCTTTTATAAGAACAGCTTCGACTTTTATTGGCATACATGAAATTATTCGAATTATCGCAAGGTCTCCGCAGAGCTATTATACCATATCTTCAGAATATTTTTCTGCAATTTTTTTTATTCCTTCAGGATACATGACGCTTTAGTTCAGCCCAAACGTTCTCAATAGGACTGAGGCCGGGAGACTCGTATAAATGACTTCCTATGAATGTTTCGGATCATTGTTGGGCTCAAATTTCCATAGCATATAGCATTTTCATATGCCATTACAGTTCCTAACAGGTTTTTATAAACGAATCCATCTATAGCGATTTCTGAGATGTGTCTGATCGGTCTAAGAAAAGCAACCTCATATCATAAGATTTCTTCTTTGTCTTCTTCTTCTTCTGCTAGCGTATATAAAAAAGAAAGCTCATATTATTATTATTATTATTATAATAAATTTTGCCAGAGAATAAATTCTAAGCACTAAAGTCTTAAAGCACTAGCATCTAAGGCTTTCGGCTTTTATTAAAAGTTCTACCGCACTTGAGATTTGAACCCACGACCATTGAGTTGCTAGTCGAGATTCTTTGCCTACTCGGCCACTCAGGCGGATAAGAAAGCTCATAAATCGTATATATATATATATATATAGATCAGCGTTTATCAACATTTGCTTGTCTGTCTGTCTGTTTGCCGTTCGTTAATTTGTTGAAATCACGCGTTTGCATAATTTTTGTTTGTTTTATTTGGCTTTTTTTTTTTTTGTATTCCGGCCTAAAATCGTATACGTTCTTGTCATTCAAATCAGATAAAAGCACGTATGGCCGTAATCCACGATTCTTAAAAAACTTGTAAATCTTTTCCGCTTATCTTTAGCTATAATATTTACTCCGTCCGTATAGTAAGATTTTTAATTTCGAGCAAACACATAACAGTAGACGATAGAGTATGTGGCCCGTTGTCTATTAAAATCGCAGCATTGAATGTTATTTGTGATTTCTATGCCTCCAAGTCAGAGAACAGAAGAAAGTTCTCGCTTCTCATTAGGAAAAATGTTAAAACCCATATGGAACTTCCATTCAGTTAGTTAATCCATGTTATGACCGTCACTAGTATGTAGCTTAAACTACTTAAAAGCCCCTCTATACATAAATAAAGCGAAGTATGCAAGCGTGACATTCATTTAGGTTAGAGAAGTTCTATCGAAACATACGAAAATGTGATATTAAATATGTGCACCCTATGGCTTCCAATATGTGTATGAATGTTTATAGCTGTATAGCAATTGAATATCTATCGCATACCATTTGGTAGTGGACCCTTAAATATACGGACTAAATCGAATTTGATGTTTTTTTTGTTGTTTCAGAAAAATGTTCCCTAACCGTGGATACAACCTTTTTCACCTTCCGAATCCAATTATCTTAGCACTTTTTCCATAACAAATCTAATAGCTAAGAAACGTAGGTAATGGTTAGTTGAACCTTAGCTTTATCCGACGATCCGTATTAGCTGCCGTTGTCGTATTATTTTTCGCCTCTGGAAAATATGGAAATCATCATGAAGTTCAACAGGTTTTCCAGAGACACTCTGTGGAATAAAGATTGAGCTGAGGTTGCATCAAACTCGACCATATGCACTTATCATATATATATGTAAATGAAACGATCGCAATTCTGAGTTCTTTGCGTATTTAGAGACCCAACAACAAAAAGTGAATGGGTTTTTTCTTTTCTCTTGTTTTAGAAGACGAAGGAAAACTAAGTCTTTTTTTTTTCTTTTTTTTTTCTTTTTTATAACCTATACCACTTGTATAAGGACATGTTAAGTTTGGGGGAATGTATGCAACGCCCAAAAGGACTTGAAATAGATCTATATTTTCTTATACCAATGACGTAAGAATCACTTACTGCATTGCTTAAAACTAGTCTCCCGATCTACCGATCTGGTATTCCTCGCAATTTTTAAGATATTTTACGCAAATGATCCAGGGATCGGAATACTTTTTCGACAACTCCCCATCTAACGCTGTCATGTTATGAATAACTCTATTAAGTAAAGTGGTGTAGGGTATTTAATGGGAAAGACGCCGTGGCCCACTACAGTGTTTTTACTTGTTTTTTTTTTTTTTCACTGTGCAGTTGCAATGTAGTGTCCTTGCATGCATTATTTGCCCGTCGGTGTTCGAGAATAATGATAAATAGGTGTTAGATATTAATGATAGATAAGAAGAGAGAGAGAGAGAGAGAGAGAGACAGAAACAGATTATGTACATACTTCAGAGGTAATAAATACATTTCTTAGATACTGAAACATGTATTTTACTGTTGTTCATTTTGTTACATACCAGTTTTCTTTTTTGCTTATGTATATCGTGTTATCTCCTCATAGGCACTTACAGTGCATTGTATTGAAATGTTTGCATAATAAAGAATCAATCAATCGCTCACTCAATACTATTACTTACTTACCTGAATTTCTTAACAAATGGTTTTATGTTTCCCCGATAGAATTAATATACAATTGTGTTGACTTTGTAGAAATTATAGGCATTTCGATCGCAGGGTGCAAAGAATGACTCGAATATATATTGGGTCATGTAAAAAGACTTTGCACTGTTTTCTGCAGGATGATATTAATGCCTATATAGCGGGCACCACTCAACTGATTGTCGTAAACGAACATGTGCTTAAAAAGTGACCAAAGGGACAGCTTACACATTTTTTATGAAGATAGTTTTCTAACTCCTCATGCTCGTGTAAAAAGTTAATATTGAGTTGAAAACGAGTGAAATATCTGAAGAAATACGCTATGTGATGGTTTTTTTTTTTTTTTTTAAGAGGTGTACGAAGGACCCAGGAGCGGTTTGGTCGATTTCTTTCCGGAAATTTCGATGACAAAGATGCATCTCGCTCGGGCCGGAAAGTTGGTGAAATTTTCTAACTGATGAAACAAGACCGGTACGCAAGCCTACAGGGACAGTTTGGAATTATTTGAAAAGAGCAGGCTACAGAAAGAAGCTTGAAACCGCGAAAGAAACGGCAAAGTCTCTTTATATGACCCAATATATCAGCTTAAGTGATGACATGCGATATTCTTTTGGAACCTTATAGAGGTTTAAAGTGTGTGTGTGTGTGTGTTATATGTTCTCATATCGATTGCACTGTACACTGACGGTCTCTTAAACGGCCGAGGGGTAATAGATTTTATTTTTTCTCAATTAACCATGAATTTCAAACATTATTGAAAACTTATTCGATGTATTAAGAAAATTATATTCTCTGCTGTTCTCGAATGGCTTTCATACCATACCCCCGTCGTCGTCATGAACTTACAAACAAAAAAAAAAACAAAACGACAAAGAAAAAATACCGATGCCCTATAGCATTGACTGGGCGCGGCCGGGCAATTTTTCCATTTCTGTGTACACTTAGTGCCGGATCATCTGAACACAATATACGTTATCGATTATCGTTTTATCGATTTATAGTTTATGATATGTGGATAGAAGAACACGAAAAAGCTCAGTTTATATTGCATTGTAGGCCGATTTAGTCCATTTTCAATGCGAATGCTTTTAGGCGTTGCAAACGTTTTGACAAAATGAATATGCGTTCAAACTTCGGTTGATAACTATAAAAATGAAAATAGTCTGTCTTATCAATTAAAATTAAAGTACAGTTATTGATAAATAACTTTAATATCAATTATTCATTCAAGATAACTAGAGCTTGAGTGCTTGTAGTTGAAAATTTTCATTTTCGAACGCGAATGAATATGAAATAAATTCAAGAGGAATATAAAAGTCTGGCAGCGGCAAGTAACAAAGCTGCTGTAATCGCTCTAAGGTCATCTTGTTCAGCATAATGACCGTTATATACGTACATATATATATGTATTTATTGGTTAATTGTCAACTTATCTATTTTTGATTTTCATTTCAATTTCACATTTATTCACGGATAGGGATGGGATGATTCATTTGAGCCATGCTTCAACTGCCTTCGTTCGATTTGCATAACTCATTTCCCATTTCTAAGCTATATATATATATAGGTAACAGGTGACGTCATCATTTCGCATTTATATGCCGGACATATTCAAAGTTTGTCTTTTAACCCGAATTATTCGCCGAGATGCCTATTTTCACGACATCGATGCGGTATAAACGATATTTCCGGGGTCGTCATTAACACTAATACGCGTCCAACTTCCATATTCTTTTATTACTTGAACATTTTTATGGTAACATTCAGTTACCCTGTCCAGTTCAAAGGGCGACTTCAATCTTTTTTTTATAGAAGATCTTCAATTGTCCGCTTATCGGAATGGAATGATTGTAACGAGCGCGAAATGAGTGTTAATGAGTGCATGTAAAATTGCGTAGAGTGGCATAAGTACACACACACACACAAGTAGATAAGAATCGTGATTACCAAGTCAATCTTTGGAGGTTCAAATGACTATATCAAATGTCATTAATATATCGCGAAAATTGCGACTTGTAGCTTGATCACAAGTTTACATGGATAGACGGACAGACAGACGGATAGACGGAATTCAGCTTATGATTCTGAATCGATCGGCATAATAAATGGTGGGACTAACTTAATACACCTTGTACCACAAGTGATGTAGGGTGTATGTGGTGAATTAAACTTTTTAGGGCCTATCGATAAGCTGAGAGGTAGCATAAGCTGTTCAATTAAGTGATGAGCACCTTACAAACGCCATTTATTATTTGCTTGAATTAATTGAACGAACGGGTGAGACGGGTGTTCAAGATGCGTCATAGCGAACCATAACGTACCTTAAGCATTGATTTATTAGTTGTTCAGTTAAGATTGCCGCCAGATTAATCTCGAATAATGATTTTTGATAATTCACGTGAATTGAATTGAGCTCATAATAATAAAAATGGAATGCAATGTTAATCAATAACTGCATGGCCTGTAAAGGAGACGAAAAAGTCAGTCTGCAACGATTTCGTATATGAATCAATCAATCCGATGTTCGCATTAGTCTAAAAACTAAACAATTTTCAGACATATTTCATTCTGTCTTTCAAAATTTCATAGCATACCGTTTGAATCCGTTTCGAATAAGCGCTCTTCACGCACATTGCCTTTGATTTAATTGCCACAAGAAAGTTGGAAATATTTATTGAATATATTAAAAAGTGTGCGTGTGTGTGTGTGTGTGTTTTTTTTTTTTTTTTTTTTTTAATAAATGTATAAATTTAATATAAAAGAAGTAGAATTTCTGTTCGGATCAAGTATTAGGCTTTCTATGTAGAAAAAAAGTTTTCAAAGAATTTGTTAATTAAAATATAATTTCAGTTTGTTGTGTAAGCATTAAGTAAAAAGTGTACACTTGAAATCCTTTCGGATTTTGATACTTTCTGAAGAACTGAAGATTCAAAAAAAAAAAAAAAAAATACTTCAAAACGATGCTTAGCTTAATGTTTCAGTAAATTTTTTTTTATTTTCATCTGAAAAGAAAAGAAATGAAGTGAAATGAATGAAAGAAAGAAAGAAAGAAAGAAAGAAAGATAAGAGAAAAATCTACTTACTCTTCGAATGTAAACTGGGTCAGGCATTTCATTTACTTAACAAGTCTGTCGAAGGTCATTTATTTTATGTAGTAGAAGAGACAGAGAGAGAGAGAGAGAAAGAGAGAGAGTGCCTAACGTTTGCAATTAAATTTACATTAATTTCAGTTTTTCATTTACATACCGACATATCATATATATATGTATATATATAGATATACGTATATATATATATAAAGATATATATATATATATATGTATATATATATAAGTACATACTTTCTTTTACTATTCACGTTTTGCCAATATCATTAGTGCAAATAAGTTAGTGTGTGTGTGTGTGTGTGTATGTGTGCATGTATGGTAATTAACATTTGTGTATTTATCAAGCTAAAAGGGTAAGCGAACGAGAGCTATATTGAATGGAACTCTTTACAACCATTCGGTGGAGCCTTATTTACAGATAAAGGCTACACATTAAGGGCATTGCCAGTCAGGGAGTGTAGTCGATTCAAATTTTTTTTTTTTGCATTCAAGATCATTTTTCCAAATGTTCAGAAATTAGTATGCGGCGAGGCTGACGTCGGTCGTCGGTCTCTCTTATTTGATTTTCAAATTCAATAATGTCAAGAATAACTTTTCAAAATTTTTCAATAATTCGAAGCAAGTAGATAAGGATCGTGACTACCAAGGCAGTAGGCGAAGTTAGGTTTTTAGCTGGAATGAGTGTACACTATTGATAAGGGCGTAATATGTTCATTAGGCTGTCTGTTCCCACTCTCTCCCTCTCTCTCTCGCTTTCTCTTTTCCTTTCTTCTTACCATCACCTATACGTTTCACATCCACTGAGTGATTACTCATAGTTAAAATGCAAAAAAAAAAAAAAAAAAAAAAAAAAACGAAACAAAAATTATTGAAAATACCACAAGATCACGAGTTATAAGTCACTTGTTCGTTCATTCTTCAATTCGTGATAAAAGTCCATTTTTCGGTGCAGTAATTACTTGTTGAGATACCACGAAACAGAAGCAAACAGTAATTAAAACTAACAGCCACGAGTCAATAGAGAATAGATGGCGATAATAAATAACAAGCAATAGTTACGGAACAATACAAAATAATATTAGATAAGGATTAATAAACAACTGATAACAACGAGCACATTAGCAGATAAGTTTAGAAAGTATCACTCACTCACTCACTCACTCACCGATTGAAAAAAATTTTATTAGATTTGTCTGTCAAAGGTTTTTTTAACGCATGCGAGAAAGCTGAACTTTTATATCATTTATTTATTCAATATGACGGTATAAGTCCCTAAGTACCACAAGATATAATTTATCCTCAATTTTACATCTAAGTACTGAAGTTATCTTACGCTTACACTTCACATGAACCTGTACATATGCACATAGTCAAACTACTACTACTACTACTGCTATCATAGCAGTAGCGGAATAGAAAATGGATAAAAGTGAAAATACGCAATTCATTACAAAATCCAAAGTAGTCCCAATTAGTCTAAGGCAGACCTAAACTTATACCTAGCAATCATGCGAAGCAAGTAAAATAGTTTAGAAATTTAAGACTCTTTGTATACACTCCGGCAAAAAGGATGAAATTATTGAAAATAATGTTTACCTGCTAACAGTAGAGCTACCGACTGACGTTTCGCTGACGTATAGCTGTTTCTACCAAAACAGACCCTTTGAAATCGCCATAGTCGCAAAAATGAAGATGAAAAGCTGAGATTTGGCAAATTCCTTGATCGATTAAAGACTCACGATTGAAAAAATGGATGCGATTTGTTCACGTGCACGTCCACAATGTAAAAGAAACTGAGGCAACCTCGTGCTTATGTCTGTTAACTTTCCGTGTTGGTACTTCGAAAACCAGAATAGTTAGAAAGATATTTGGTATAGATATTCGAACTCGTCGGTCTTTTCGTATGAGTGAAAGTAGTCAAAAACAATTATTATTTTTATTATGCCGATCGATTCAGAATCATTTTCTAAATCTCTAACCTGTCCGTCCGTCTGGTGTCTATGTCCATGTGTTATTTTGTTCAATCTGCAAGTCGTAATTTTTGCGATTTGCTTCGCATACATTCTTTGGACCAAGGAAAAACCCTATTGAAAATTTGAATTGGGATTGGTCCAGTTTTTCGACCACTGTCCACATAACCTCTTATTCCGAAAAGTCGTTATACAGGGAGAAAAGTGCAATTTTTAAATTTTCTCGGCAAAAGTGCCTAAACAGTGATATTTTGACATTCTAAGTTGGTATGAAAACTTTGCACCAGTTGGGGCAATTTTTTGAACCACCTGTCATAGAACCGTTCCTAGGCAAACTGAATAGTTATAGGGTGAAAAGGTCGGATTTCCAATATTTCATGGTGAAAATAGGCTAATAATACTATATTGAAAAAGAACTCTATCTTACCGAATTTGGATCGCGTAGGTTTATTTTTTGAATACCACTGGGTATAAGGAATCTCATTAATCGTAAATCCAAAAAAAGCGCAATTATTAATTTTTATGTGAGGAAAATTTGTTTATGATGGTAATGAAATAAAAAAATTAAATAGACCTAATTGGAACCACATGGCTCTATTTCTTCTTCCCCCACTTCTCATAAAGTATCGCATGATATCTTAATAATTCATAGGAGCGTTCACATTAAAAAATATTAACGGTAGGAAATTTGCGTTACATAGTTCTAGTTCTAGCTTTTTTTTTTTTTTTTTTTTTGGACCCCTGCTTATATAGGCGCTATCACGAAACGCACACTCTTATATGGAGAGAAAGTCTAACCTGCCAATAGGCGGGCTTTCATGCAAATTATGGCTTCGCGTGAGAACAATCTGTACTTTTTGCTGATTATTACCAAAGCGATCAAATAACTGGTGTAGGGCCGGTGTAGTAGCCGGTGTTGCCCGACTATAATGTTTTTATTTATTTATTTTTTTATTTACTATTACTGTATTTGCTTTTGTTCATAAAACAAAAGTCTGGCATGATTTGCAAATTGATGATTAATTTATCCCCCCCACGATCTGGTTTAGTTATATACAGAAGTGAATTCACTTTATCGAAAATTGTGTATAGAACTCGACAATAACACTAACATTATTAATGTGTAAAAAAATTCCTGAATGATGTGAATTAACTCTATGGTCAATTGAAACGTTTAGCCAAAGCAAATTGAAGGAAGACGAGGAAGTGAAAAGAAATAAACATATAATGTATATATATACGCTCAATTCTCTTTTTACACGAATTTTTTTACACGAATGATTTAACACGAGTTCAAAAGAAAAAAAATTGTTTTTTTTACACGATTTATTTTTATGAATTTCAGATATAATTCCCTTTTTCACGAAATAAATTAAGTGAACTCTTAACAAGAACTTTTTAATATTGTTTACACCCAATTCTCTTTTTACACGTACTTTTTGGGAACGTATCTATCGTGTAAAAAGAGAATTAGGTGTATATATATATATATATATATGTATTACTTTTATCAAAATGAAAGGCGAAATCGATTTCGAATAGTCAGAAGGAGAAAGAAACTCACGTATTAAACGAGATTCAAATCGATTATAATTTACTTTTTAATTATATAAAAGATTATATAAGAGTTTTTTTACAATAACAATCCATAAATACCTTGAGTTTATTACGGTTTAGCGGTTTTATGTATTTTTCTATAAAAAAATGTTGTATTTTTACTCTGACTGACTGATTTATAAATAGATTTAATTGAATTAAAAAACTGAAACTGCTTTGGCAAATAATGAAACCTTTTTCCCTTCAAGCATTTAGCGGAAGCAAAATATTAAATAAATTATAATATCAGATTAATTTTATGAAATATAAAATGTAAATATATTAGTACATTACACTAGAAATGAGTTTAAGCTTTTCTTTTGAAAAAAATTAAATTTATTTTTTTTCTTTGTAAAGAAAGTTCGCTTTTTGTGTCATTCTATGGTGAAGCCATATGAAAAAATAAAGAAACTCTTAATACTGAAAGCTTTCATATTCATTTTTCTTCAAGTATTCAACATTCGTAGAAATATTTTACATCGACTATCGGCTGAGTGGGCTTATACTCATTTTGTCAGAACGTTTGCAACATGCAGCAAGAAGCTGCGCAAGAATCCGGCAAAGTATGCATATTCTTGATCAGAATCAAATTCTGAATCTATCTACATCTTTCCGTCCATCTGTCCGGCTGCAGTAGACTTTCTCTCTCTCTGCCAGAACGTCAGCAACATGCAGCAAGAAGCTGCGCAAGAACCCGGCAAAGTATACATATTCTTGATCAGAATCATGTTCTGAATCTATTTACATCTGTCCGTCCATCTGTCCGGCTGCAATAGACTTTCTCTCTCTCCCGGGGGCAGAAATAGAGATATCAACTTCAAATTCGGCAAAAACATTAAAAGTTCTACATGCAGAATGTTGTTGAAAATGGGCCAGATGAGTGAAAGGACAAGAGTACAGTACGACAAAAACTAACAGCATCTTTGCTTTTTATTTTGCTCATTTACTTAAAAGCTGTAACTACGGCAACGACAGCAATAGCAACAAAAATAAATATTTTCCGATATATTCTATTGACAATCCTACCGTATAAGTATAAAAGCAGGAAAAATCGGCCCCGTCCACCCAACGCTATAAAGTAGCAAAACTTTTTTTTTTTTTTTTTTTTTTTTTTTTTTTTTTTTTTGAGAAAACGGTAATGAGCATAAAAGGTTTATGAATTTTGGTAACTATGCATACAAGGCAAGTATGTCGCGTACAAGTCATGTCAAATTCGTCTCTCAGAATTTTAAACGAGTTTTTTGTCCTTTTTGTGAAGTATTCAACTTAAGTACCTTTTAATACCAGCGAACAAGAAAACTAATCGACAACAACTACCATTCTGCCAGATAGGCGCTTACGAAAACAAATCCCTTCGTAACATTTGATTTCTAAGAACTTATACCGTCCGCTTGGAGCAACATAAAGAGTGCATGTGGGCGTTGTAGGCTTGTCCTTTGAAATGTTTAGGTCATTTCCAAATTCTTTTGCAAATTTGTAGGCGATATTTTCATTTTCGCTAACGAGAGAATGTGTACAGAATGTGTACGCAAACAGACAGATGGACAGACAAACTGGCGGACTTGTTTAGGTGCATTTAAAGGTTGTCAATGGCTAAGATTTTGTATACTTTAAAGGGGTTTTCGAAGCTTGTTTCTGTGCGTTATAAAGGTATTGAAAAAATAATTAAATTGTGATACACTATGATATTGAGTAGGCGTGATCAATATTTTCCATTTTTATACGCACGTGCTAAAGCATCGCCCATAGAATATGCGTTCAAATTTTTTTACATTTATTTGCTATAGTTTATGAGTAAAATGAACAGAAACCAGTTTTTCATTCCCTTAGCTTACGTGGTGGGCTTACGCCGTGGGCGTACCCATCGTCCAATTTGTCTCATTTTCAATACCAATCTGCGTGGAAGAACTTCCAATGTTTCTGCCAAATTTGAAGTTGATTGCTTTATTTATGTCTCTTTGCAACAGACATTACCCAAGCGGACAGATGGACATGCTTAGAGCAATTTAGAATTTGATGCTGATTAAAAATATATATAATTTGTGGGGTCTCTGATGCTTCGTTCTGGGCGTTGCAAACGTTTTGACAAAATGAATATACCCCTCATTGTTCGGTGATGGATATGAAAACAGCAGCTAATTACAATTACAAAATAAACAACTGTTGATATATGATTTTTCAAAAAGAAATAACATTTTATGGTTGAATATGGTTATGGAATGGGATAAAACAGAAGTGTTCTTAGTTTTAATTAAATAAAGAAAAAACATTAACTTTAATTAACTTTTCAAATTCTGATAGAACAAACACACATACATCTAGATCTATTTATATTATATAGGGTGTATATTAGGTGTATAAATAAAATCCTCCCGTCGAAATTGCTTGCTTTATAAAACGCATTTCCAAAGCGTTCAATTTTTCCAAAATATCTAGTGCTTTTAGGTGCTGATGATATTTGCAGGGTGTAAGTTTCAAGGGGATGAATAACATCTTAAGCTATAGCCAAATTAGTTTGGAATGGACAACGGACCTTAATCAATAAAACAGTTAAAAAGTGGTTTACGAGATTTTGGGTAAAAAACGATGAAAATTTGCATATGTCCGTCCGTCTAGTAAAAGTCCATTGATAATGATGATACCTATTGCGGTTATTAAGTTCTAAATAAAGTTGAATTTTATCAAAAACCAGCAAAAAATAATTTATTTGTACACCTATTAAACGTGGACTGAAAATGCACCTTATGTTGTCATATATACGAAGAAGAAGAAGAAGAAGAAGAAGAAGAAGAAGAAGAAGAAGCTTAACACTTTACCGAGTGATATCGTATTAATAGTCCCCAACGTTTACATATCAACAGTCTGTTGCCATGATGAGCATAAGAAAAGCACGAATATTCCGTACGTCAGTCTAAATCAAAGCATAATCGATTATCGAAGTTAGAAAGTCGAAATCTTCCACATTAACACTTTACGAGTGATACCCTATTAATAGTCCTCAACTCTGTTGTCATGATGAGCATAAGAAAAGCACGGATATTCCGTACGTCAGTCTAAATCAAAGTATAACCGATTATCGAAGTTAGAAAGTCGAAATCTTCCACATTTACTTTACGAAGCATTCTCCTCCTTACGTGCAAAAATGGAAAACATCCGCCATGCCCACTCAAAGTTAAAAGTGATTAAATTTTGCTTCTTTTCACTTTTTTGAGGTTTTATGCGTATTTATCATAAGGCAAACCGAAAGACCAAATGTTTAAAAACTATTTTGTACACTCCTTAAGTGAAGATATATTATCTGCCTAAAAATGGGTTCATTTTAAAAGTGAACATACTAAGCACCGTGACTAATTTTTTCTTAATCATACCAGCGATATAGCGGTATTAAACAAAAGAATTTGGAGAGTAGAACGCGAAAAACATAGTCGTGGGTATGCGAGATTCGGCCCACGTTCAATATGATTTTCTTACTTGATTTTATTTTCTCTTTTTCAATTATTTATCCGATTAAACGTTCCCCTGTGAAGTTCATAATAAAAATGACGCCTAACGATTAAGGTTGATAGTCCTTGTAGTGCGTTTAACAACTAATTGCTCGTTAACTGCATTAGTCACTGGACAGTTATATCCACAGATTGTTTTAGGCAAAAATAAGCACACATCACCCACACATGCTTAACTACTTTATGGCTGGCCACTCAACACCTTCCCTTCAATTATCGTTCGGTGTAATAGCACAATATTTATTCGAAAAGAAGAAGAAGAAGAAGAAGAAGAAAAAAGACCGTTCTTGTAAAAAAAACTGTCACCATGAATATAAAATCGATTCTCTTCTAGCATTATTGGTAACCTTAAACCACAATGTGCTTTAACTTAATGGTTTATTTCGTATATATATACATATACATATATATATATATATATATATATATAGTTTCCTGTATTTTTGTTTGGCTTGTGTATGCGACTATTATGCGTTAATAATTTTCTTTTTATCGCGTATTTAACATTTCGTTACTCTTCTGTGTTTAATAATAATCATGTTACGTGTTTAGAGTGCATGACGACCAATATGTATATATGTATGTATGTATGTATGTATAAATATAGGCACGCGTCAAAAGCATATATAACAATAAATATGAAAATAATGCAAATAAATTGAAGATTAATTAAATGGTTCGTCAATTTTTCTATGACCTATTGTCGTTTCTATTCGACTATTATTGTGTTGTTTATTTTATTTTATCAAAACATTGTAATTTATTTTATTTAAATGCAGAGCAATTTAAGGAACAATTTTGATTGATGCGACGATATCTTATATGCAGAGGTGGAAATAAATTGAAACGCAGAGTAAAGTACTTACTTAGTTTAGCATAGAAAATCCGTGTTACACGGAACAATAACGAAAAGATGAGATTTTTCTACCGCTACTACTACATAATAAACAATAATTGAAAATAACACAAAACTATGGCCAACATGATGCACGATACATACGAACACTTGCGAACAGTACGATTGGAAAGTTGCTTTGGCAAAATTGCCAACGCCATCATCGCAATCGTAAAGCAATGTGAAGAAGAAAATACCCATAAGGAGTCGAACGGGTGAGCCCATCTTTGGGGCATCATTCAAATCCATGAAATATTTCGTGTCCTCTTCGCCTCTAATTTTGACCAGTAGTTAGTTATTTGCATGCTTACAAAGTTATCCGAATCATTTAGCGTAATCGATTCACGCTATTCGATGATTAATGGCGTCATCGTATACTATATGTGGTATATATATATATATATATATATATATGAGATATATATGAGATATATTTGAAAAATAAGAAACAATTTCATGGAAAATCACGAAAAGAGCGATCATGACTCACTGTCATTTCATAAGGTGACGCTTGTCAACCTCGTGAGATTTTTCAACCTTAGAAAATAAGAGTCGTAGTTCCTCGCTGAATATAAAATTGTCTTCTTCTTAACTCACGGAATGTTAATCCAGACAAACTGAGATTTCATTCTGCCTCTTATACGCTTTTTCTTTTAGTGTTTGCCAAATTAAATGAATTTTTATTGACAAGTGTAATAAATGTTATGAAATTATGATGATATCGCTTCAGAACACTTTAAAAAGATACGTTTTTATACTTCACACCACTTGTGGCGCAAGAGTATATTAACACTAGAAGGACATTCGTTCATAATAGACCCATCTTTCGTTATATCGATGGATTCAGAATCATTTTCATATTTGGTTTAAGCGTGTCTGTCTGTCTGTCCGACTTTTTTTCTTGTATTCAACCTACAGGTCACAATTTCTGAGATATCTGAAATATCTTGATGAATATTGATACTCAACACTATTGAAAACAATTCGGATCAGTCCACTTTTTCGAGTTCACCCCCGTATAACGTTGAAATTTTCAATATTTTTCGCCAAAAGTGGTTAACTAGTAGTATTTCGGCATTCTAAATTGGTGTGACAAATTTGCACCAGGTTTGGGATAATTTTTTGAATCCCCTTTCATAAAACCGTTCCTACGGAAACTGAATATTTATATGGTAAAAAAAATCTAATTTCCAATACTTCGACAATGAAATTAGCCTAATAATAGTAAATCGGCCTTACCGAATTTGGATCAAGGAGGTCTGTTGTTTGTACACCACCGGAAAGGCTTAATTGTTAATTTTTTTTGTGCTCATACGTATAACTAAGTAAGCCTTGCTTCAAACAAATGCCAAAAATAAAAAAAAAAAGTCGAAAGCTCTTCACTTGGCAATCATGGCACTTATGTATTATGTAATAAATAAAAAATAAAAACATTATTGCTTATTATTATTATTATTATTATTATTATTATTAATATTATTATTATTTTTATTTCTCAATATTAGCGGCGGCAAATATAAATACGCACTATCAGAGTGTACAAGAAAACGTCACAAATATCAAGGCTCCAGAACATCAAAGCAATTCTGCCGAGACTAAGGTATCGGAAACGCCAATCGTTGTTGATTATCATAATAACAACAATCAACCATTGTTGGGGGCAAACGGGACGGGACAACGCCAAGATGTTGACCATAAAATTAATCCGGCGGCTATTGGAACTGTTCTCTCAGATCCGATTAAAAATGTTAATATCACCAACGAGCCCGCCGATGCTAAAAAAATAAATCAACCCATTCAAAAAGGGGTGACGAACAATACTACACCTGCTACGTTAGTCACTCCGACAAATTTTCAGCTTAACGCAGCCGAAGAAGACAAAATAATTGATACCATCGATGTTCCTGAAAATGATACCATAAAAATCCTTAACCAACATAACTTAACAGTTAACTTTACAACGGTAGGAAACAAAATCGAGAATTAAAGTAAAAATATTAATATAATCGATTTTCGTTTCGCTTTCTTTTGCTTTTTCTAGGATCATCATAATTATTACAACAGCACGGTCTATGTAGATCCAGTAGAGGCGAATAAAACATGGAATCTAATAAAAAATATCACACCCAGTTTAATGCTTTCGCAATCGCATCGCCGTGCTATGGTTCGCATTGAATTCATTTTAAAAAATTTTCAAATATCAACTTTTTATAGTTAATGAGACGCATTGTTAATTTTCTTACTTACTAACTTACTTTCTTTGATAGACCGTCCAATTGAGTTTTGATTTCCCTTTCTATGGTTATGCGGTACGAAATGTTACTGTGGCTACCGGTGGTTTTATATATACCGGCGATTATGTGCACTCATGGCTGGCGGCCACGCAATATATTGCTCCATTGATGGCCAATTTTGACACTAGTCTATCAAACGAGTCATATGTGCGCTTAAATGACACAGGTTAGCTGCATGTGGGATATTATTTATGCGACGAAATTTTAAATGTAATTATTTCATTTAGGTAACTCGTTTACCGTCATTTGGGAGAACGTTTACCTACAAGATAAGCAAAATGTGGGCAAATTCACTTTTAGTGTAGTTTTACATAAAAACGGTGACATTGTATTCACGTACTTCTCTGTGCCCATCTCGGTGGTTTCAATCCAAGATGATAAACATCCAGTAAAAGTCGGTCTTTCCGACGCCTATATAATCGACAAAGTTGTTTATTGTATGTGCTTTTTTCATTTAAAAGTCCTTTGAAAATCCTACTAATCTTACGCATATTTAACAGTCGCCCGACGAAAAACCATTTACGAATATCATCGAGTAAGTTTCGCCGATACCAAAATTGTCAATTCTACTATCATTCATCTAAAAGCTCTACCGACTTGCTTACAATATACTGATTGCGACTCGTGCCTCAACCATGATACTACCTTTGATGTAAGCATAATAAATATTGGAAATAATAACGACAACAACAATAATAATAATAATAATAATAATAACGACAATTTTAAAACAACATTTCAGTGTATTTGGTGTCCAGTGCTCAATCGTTGCTCAACTGGTACAGATCGTAAAAAACAGGAGTGGGTAAATAGAGGTTTGTTAAATAGTAGGCGTCAGTAGTAGTCAAAAGACGCCTCTCGAAATGAATTTATTTCATTTTTATCATATTTTATCATCCAGGTTGCGATCGTTCGCAAGTAACTGATTTTAAAAGTTGCCCTAGCGCTCACAGTGAAGATAATTATCCACCGGGTTCGCCGGGTAGTCCATCTTCGTCATCATCTAATACTGCAGACATTCATCATAAAGAAGGTCAAATACATCCTTTCAAACCGTATCAACCGAATCGAATCGAATCTTCGTCAATGATGACACCTTCGGAGTCAGACCTGAGTCCTGTTAGCAAAGAAATTAAATCAGTTTTAGAGGAACCAGCAGAATCGAAAAACATCAGTTTCACTTTAGCTTTCTTTGTACCCATTTGCCTTGTGGCATTTGTATTGTTGTGGGTTCTTTACGCCTATAGAAATCCTCACACAAAAAGTGGACAGCTTCTCATACAGGTATGAACATTATATGAATTCCTACTCTTACACTTATTTTCCTGTGAATGGAGATCCATTAACTAATTGCCTTAATAAGGATTGTATATATGTATCTAATTGCTGCTTCAGCTATTCTAAAAAATATTCTTAGCGTTTTGGTATTAACTTTTCTTCTTTTATTTTTAAATTGCTACATGCAGTCCAAATACGGTCAGGTTTGTACACTCAACTGAGCTTTCTCATAATAAATCTGTAAAAACATTACATCAGCTTTTGTCTTGCACATTCAAATCTGTATCTCAGGCTTTCCATACATTTTTTCCTAAAAATTTCACTCAAAACTTTTTTTTTTTTTCTTAAGCCTTTATTTCTTTTCCCCAGTCTTTTTTCCATTTGTAATCATCTAAAAAGTTCTACTCGTTTATTTGATATGAAACAAGAAAAAATTTTACAACAAAAATACAGATAGACTTATGCTGAAACTGTATATCCTATCTTGGTGCGAATCTCTTAACCGATTGATTGTAATTTTCTTTCAACTTTAAAGAAGCGGACGTGTAATCGCAACCTAACATCGATACAGAATGCGTAGACGACGTAGAATACATCACAAAAGGTTTCTAAAATATATTTCCAGCAATTACAAGATTCAAAAATCCAATACCAATACCAATACATACCGACATCATTCTAAAACTTTGACCCTCAGATGACATGTTGGCTATATATACTAAATGAAAATCTTTTTATTTAAAACCCTAATGGGATTATCTTTTTCGCACTTTCCTTACTCTCTTTTCGATTCCACGAAGATATTTTCAAAAACCTTTGATCCAGTTGCTCATTAGCGCATCAGCTTCGCATTCGATCCAAAAATGTTACTTACTAACACATCTGTAGTTAACAATAAAATCTACTCGAATATGGGTTCGAATAAATGGAAAATAAATTTGAATTAAAATGTTACCGTACTAATGAAGCGATCAGGACCATTTTAGCAAACATTTAAAGGTACCAATTCGTTAAACATTTATTCACGGGACCCAAAAGTTGTACGAGGAAAATTCAAAAAGAAAAATTGTCGATATTTTTGAAAGCAGTGTGGGTGTGTGTGTGAATGGATCATGACCATTCTTTACAAGATATTCAATTTTGAAACTTCACTTTCCTACTACTTCCACAACAGAGTTACCCGTCAAATTGACGAGTGTAGTTAGTATAGGTAGTTATACCACATCTAGATATAGCGAAGTGGGTTTGCCATATATAACACCTGAGGATGTCTACTTCCTTGGGCAGAATTTTTGAGTCAAGTTGACGGTTGAGATAAATCGAGTATTAAGTATTGCGAAGAAGTGAAAATTAAAAGCAAACATATAAGCAGTTCCTCAATATAGCCTGGTAGTGATTATAATATCTGATTATAATAGCTGAACGACGAAAAATGAAAGTGAATTTCATAATTTAAATAAGTTTCAATATCGTAATGCATGCCCCCCCTCCCTCCCCACGCCTTTTGAATTTTCTAAAGACGTGCGTAACTACTAAAGAAATAAACGAATCTGAAAAGAAATCATTTTTTATCAAGCGTCAAATCACAAAAGTGTGTGTGCGTGTGTGTGTGTGTGCAAAATGACCAAATTGAAAGAAAAAAGTATTAGATCATTCGCTTCGTTTACGAGAAAGTGACCCGCCTCCCTCTGTAATTTTTATTTAACTTAAATCGGTAAGGAGTGGCGGAATAGCGCTAAGAGGTCAGTACTGTGATGACTTTTAGGAAATCATTTGGAATCCGCTCGAAAAATTTATTAGATTTAGAAGAGAGTTAGTTAGACAAACAACAAAGAAATTTCTTCCTTTCCTTGGGATATTTAACTAACGATCCATGAGATCTTCGGAGTTGACAATATATTAAAATATAAATTTATTTAAGGCACCCTATCAATATATATCGCTCATCTTGTTCACTTGCACTCGCCTTTAATTTCATTACATACACATTAGTTAAATCTCCAGCTCCCAAATATTTCAGTATTATATCTATCGTTCATATATATATATATATATATCTATATATCTATATATTTAGTTGGACGGTGTTTTTTTTTTCTTTTATTGTTGAGATTTAATTGTTTATTCTTAATAAAAATGCTTTCAGTATCGTCCCAGTCAATGGTCTTGGAGACGCGGCGAGGCTCGTTACACAGCGGCAACGATACATATGTAAATAATGCATGAGGAGATCAAAGCAATAAAAACTTTCCTTTCATGTACTTCTATAAATTTTATTTTCTATTATTGTAAACTTTTATAAAGAAAATTAATTATTTTACAATCGTATCTATCTCTTTCTATTTGAAATGTTTTTCATCTGTATTTCGAAAATTAATTTTATTGTCTTTTGATTATGTTCAATTTTTTGTTTTCAATTTTGCAAAATTATGTTTTAATTAGCTTTAATTATTATTTTTTTTTTTTTAATAGCTAATAATAAAAAAAAGCAAATTGTCATTTTATTTAAAATTTAAAAAAAAATTAGTTGATTAAATTCCAAAAACATTGCGATTAACTTAATTGAGATCGATATTTGGTTTACTTTTATTTTAATTTAAATTTCAATTGTAATTTGCTTCACAAGCGTTTATAATATTGTTTATAATTTTATATGTAACTGTGTGTGTTTGTACTATATATATATATAAATTTACATAATTTAATTTTAATGCGTTTTAAAAACTTAAATCTTTCTTGCAAGTTTAGTTTAAAATATTGTGATTATTGTTTATTTTATAATTCTAAAACTGATCCGTGTATGTTTGACAATTTCTTGGAGCAGTTAACAAATCAATCAATTAAAGAAAGAAAAAATTAATAATTTCTAAAGATTCTCTTTTCTTGTTTTCTTTCTTTTTTTTCGTTTTATTTATTTATTTTTTTTTTTTATCTTATTTAATTTAAATTTCGCCCGCGAAAAATGTTTTAAGGAGTTAGCACACGAAACGTATCTGTAAACCTATTTATATTGTAAACCTACATGTGTTCAGTTTCTGCATTCCAGTTAGGTTTTAAAGCCAATCAATCAATCAATCAATATACACGACACAATTGCGCCGCTAACACGATTTTATTATTACCTAACATCATTCACGTCAATGAAAACCGAATCTATATGTAAATGTCAACTTAAAAATTTGCAGAAAGGATCACAAAAGTCTGAATTGAAACTTCCAGAAAAAGAAAAATTAAAAATTAAAAATTCCATCTATTCGATAACTTGTCTATAATTAATTTTGAAAAATTCGTGTCCGTCCTCGATGCATTCGATCAGTAAGCGTTATTTTTTTGCAGACATTTCTAGTGACGTTCGGTGCCCTAACTCGCTCGCACTAATCTCGGCAATTTCTTACAATCGTCAAAATCTTTGTGTGGCGCCCTTTGGAGAAAATCTTATTAGAATTTTTTTTGAAAGAACAGCAATAACGTACACATGCTTTCTTTTCATACATATAATTAATTAGCAAATAATTTAAAAAAAGACGTGATTACGTAATATCAAGTGTGAACTCTCTTTATTTGTAAACTTTTTACATCAAAATCTATACACGTAATTATGAAATAATTGTAACTTAATAAACTGTGTATTGTAATAAAAAACAAAACCATAAAAAACAAAAATTTAATCTTACTTTTTTTTAAATTTATTATCGTTTAATATTTCTGGTTTGCTTCCTCTTCCTATGGCGGCGGGTTACTTCTAGAAAGAGAGGGTTGGAGAGGGGAACGAATCTGATGGTGGGGGTGGGGGAGGTATTTGTGCACGTTCAACTTGAAAGTGGGAACATCAGATACGGCGGGGAAGACCTTGCTGATAGGTTGTTGCAAAGGCGGGCGAGTCACGTTAATTTGCTGTACGGTATGCAGGTAATTCCACGACGAGTAGACGGGAACACCGAGAGATATCTTTGGAAAAATCTGTCTTATCTCTGTGGAACACTTGCTTTGGATGTACTTGTGCATAAGCTTAACATAGCCAACATTATGCCAACGCTTACGGTATAGAGAGAAAGTTTTGGACACACTTTAGTCACCGATGAGTTCCTGGAGGGGTCTCCAAGCAAAGTTTGAACGCTTCCGCCCACACATCCGAGTTATATTCTAATTTCAGATGGATTTCAGTACAGATATCGCCTGCATTGAAATAAGTTCAGGGCATACGTAGAAAGATCCTGATAAGATCCTTTTGATTGCCTCGAATATCAATCAGAACGAATTCAATTAGAATTTCAAAACTCTTCCTGGAACATCAAACTTGATATTGGAATTTCTTGTTTTCTTTTCAATTGAGAAAAATATATCATTGCTTCCATGCTGTAACCGCGTAAAATAGAGGAAGCCATGTATGGCTGTCTGGGTGTTTATCGGAACCGCAATTACCGCAATGGTCTTAACATTTCATCTATGGAAAAAAATAAACTAATTAAGCAAAAAAGTTATGCTATTCTCTCTTTAATTCGATAATCAGCAATTTTTCTTAAAACCTTTGGTTAGATCCTGAAACTTTTTCTTATTAACTTGCTTATTATTAAATGTAAAATGTTTTTTTTTTTTTTTCGTAAAAATCCTTGCTTTCGGAATTCACCTATAACATGCTGCCATTCACTTCAGCAAAGTGTATATTCGTTTTTTAGGCATATGATGCATATGCATAGAGCTTCGTCTTATCTTGCAAATGATAATATTCGAATTATCAATAAATTACTTTTGACATTTCAACCTAAGCTAGAGATAAAGAGAGAGAAAGAGAGAGAGAGAGATCTAGAGAGGATATCAATTTAAGTTCAACGTAACATTTGTGTTTTTTCATACAAAAAAAAAATATCTATGAGTTGAAATGTATTTACGCAAGTCTACACAACAACTCTAAGCCACACTACACGGAAGATGGCAAACATTTTCCATTAATTCACTTAAAACTCTTATCATAATTAAATATTGATTACAAATCGCATTATGGTAAAGAGGAGACGTGCATGCAGCATTTTATTTCAAATAATTTTTTCACTTTTCATTTTTATATTAAATCAGCAGCAAATTTAATAAAGTAAACATAAGTTTAATTATAATGCAATTTTTGTATATAAAATGAAGAGCTCAAATAAAAATGAGATTACTAACATCAAGATATACTACTTCTGTTATTCAGCAGTTCTTCTTCTTTCTTCTTCTTTGTTTGGGCCTTGGTTAAGTCGGGATTAGATTTGATATATAATATTATTATTTATTTATTTTAGTCTTTGCTTGATTAAAGTCTTTTTAATTCTGCATCAAGGTAACTATCGTTTCTCTACACACTTTGATGTCTGCCTTCAACCGCTCAAGAAACTGAATGACAATGAAACTTTGATTAGATGATTAATAACAGTTATATCAATCTGAAAAAAAAAGAAAAATTTATATTGACTTTGAAAGCTTTCGAAAATTGACTATCGTATAGAATAGAACGGGCTAGATCGTCCGTTGTTTTGGTTTAAGGTCCACGCTCATCTCGTGGTGCGGTAGATCGCAGATTGTCACCTTACCTATCTAAGCATCTTTCCAGTTTTCTCAAGTTCACGATAAAAACTCTTTAATTGAAATAAGTAACAACATTATAGTCGGGCAAGGTCGATCATTGAATAGCCTACACTAATTCGCTTAGTACAGTTATTCACTCGTTTTGATAATAATACGCTAAAAATGGGCCATTATTTTCATGCAAAGGTATACATTTCATGAAAGCCCGCATATCGGACGATGGTTAAAAATCGCATAACCTAATCCGAACTTAATTTACTTTGTAAAAGTTTTATTATTTTTCATTTCCAGAAATTGTACTTTTACGCCTCTTTAATAGCTTGCTGTTCATCGTAACCCCTATGTATATGAGTGTCCAAAAAAAATTCGTATGTGATCTAAATTTTCTTTGCTAAATTGCTACTATGGACGAATTTTCATCATAAGATATTAAAAATTGAACATTTTACTGAATGGCTTATTAACATGTAAAGATTCAGTTTCCGTAGGAATGGTTACATGAGAGGGGGCTGAAAAAATTGTCCATTCGTTCTTCAAAATGGAAAACTTATAAAAAAATCGTTCAATTTTATCCATTTATCGCATAGTGTAGTGATTAGAACGCCCGGTTCTCAGCTTCGGTTTTTGGTGCGTAGCAATCAATTAAATGGCGCTTTAATAACCCTACGAGATATGACATTTTATATTTTAGTAGTTTGTAGTGTGCTTGTTAGTGCATTTTAAATTTTGATAAGCTGAGTTTTAGCACGTTTTTAGCTTAGCTTAGCTTTTTTTCTTTATATACACTATACACATGACCTTTACCGGCCGCATTAACGATAAGCGCATGGCCCCAAGTTAAAAGCCGCAAATTCGTGATTAAAACTAGATTCCCTAGTTTGGCGAAAGTGATTCCAGCAACTTTATAATCAGGCGTTAAGGACATCGAATAACGTCAGGGCTAAGTCTGTACAATGTCTTACGTCATTAACTCAAACAGTGGAAGCAGTGCTACAACAAGGAATATAATAAAGTGAGCGAAACAAAAAATTGTTTGAATTGTTTCTTTGACAACTGCACTGCTGCACTACTTCCAGTTTTCTAACCAACTTAACTGTTTCTCCTTAAATTTAAATTGTGCATAATTGTGTAGATACCGATACATATTTTCTGTTTTTAACTTTTTCAAATTTTATTTTGTTCAATCTTTATACAAATATCTCTGAACCGGCCTTACAGAGAATGACTATTATGAGTACATAATTAATATTTCATGAAAAGCGTTTATTTTACCAAATTTTGTTTTTTCTTTTTTTTTGCTCAGATAAACAATCGAAATTTTGGTTTAAAATGTAGAATTGTTTTTATTATTTCATTACACAATATATAATTATTATTAGTAAATGGATAGCAAACAAAAACAACTTACGCAAATATAAATTAAATATTTAGAGAAAAAAAAAAATTACAAAATTTTATAAATTTATCCTCTGCTCGCAGTTTTCATTATACGGAAAAATAAATATAAAAAAAAATAATACATACATCGTAATGGTAGCACAATAATATATTTCCTACTAAATAAAGGATATCGTCGTCGAGCTTATACGTAGAAAGCAGGAGAAAATGAAATTTTTTACAAAATCTTACTGAATCATTAACAATGATTTAACATACGGCTATTATATAAAAATAAGAATATTTAAAATTACTTTAAGAAAAGTTCATGCTGTTTCAATAAAATTCGAAATTAAACTCAATTAGAATATAGCCACATCTTAATTAAGCGTAACATTACCGATCTAGCCAATTATTAGCAAAATAGAAGGGGGGTCTCCACTAATTCATTTTCCTTTTACTGGAACGAGGAAAGTTCACTAATTTGCTTTAATGTAATTATTTTCAAAGATTTCTAATTCGTTTTGTATGTAGTTAGCTTTGTTGCGTAACAGTTTCAATTGTTTCTGATTGCTCTCTAGTACTGTAAGTTGTGCCTCCAAAGTTTTAAGTTCATCGTTCATATCAGTGGTAGCATTGTCAACAGTGCGGCACAAGCGAGCAAATGTACTCGACAGCTCCCTATTTATATATTTATACAAGCGGTTTCATTATTGGCATTGTTATTGAAAAAAAGTAAAGGAAAACTTACTGTTGTACTTGATGACTGCAATTAGCAGAGGTAAGATCAACAATCATTTTAAGTTTCTTAGTAGCATGACGAACATATTGTGCTTTAAAAGCACGTTCCTTTGCTGAGTTTGTCCAAGATAGGCGTTCATACATATAAACACAACCATAGAGAACGCCAACACCCACCAAAACTCTCCATCCTATTGTCTTCAACATCTATAAAAAAAGTAGTCTTAAGAAACATCGATCACAACTTACCTTTGACCGATTCTTAACTTACAATTCCCGCCACTATAAGACCGCCTACTGTACCCTGAGATCCCACGGAGGCCAAGGCAAGACGTGATATCATTGATAATTGCTCTTGAGTTATGCCACCGACCGGGGTGGGTATTAGGCAAACTGGTGTTTCGTTGGTCGGTGTTATTGGTGAAGCAATTTGCTGAAAATAATTTTCGTATAAATTTTAATCACATGTTGTTTTCTTAAATCATTTGAAAACTTACAACACTACTTTGGCAATTCCAAATTGGTGGATTTTTACGATTCCTTTCCTTCACTTTGCCCGTAAAACGTTGTAACATGGCCGTAATACCCCAAGAAAATTTAAACTCTAAGTCCTCTTGAAAGTCAGCACACAAGTTTTGACAATTTAAAGAATAAAGCATTTCGAACGGTTGTGTGCGCGCTACAATTTGCTTGGTCTGCTCATTAAACTTTTCATTTGGTACCAAAGCGTGCATGCGTTCTGAAATATAAAAAATTTGAAAAACAAAGACATTTTTTTGACCTACAAAACCTTAATATACCGGTCATTTCACGTTGAGCTGACTCAACATTCATAGCTAAAGCCATTGATAGTCTCGCACGCAAATTAGAACCCAAACCGGACTCAACATGAGAATTCAATTCCTTTTTATAAATATTCAACACTAATGGCTCCGGATGGAAAGGCATATTGAACTCATCAATTAATACGCCTAAACGCCAGATTTCCTCATTAAGAGCTTTAGATACTTTTTGTTCCACTTCTTCGACCATATTATGTATTTTTAATTTCATTTCGCGCGTAACATTCATCATTTCAGTCTCAGTACCCTGAATGCGTTCTGTTAACACATTTTTCTGATCCAATTTCACATTGCGAAATATGGAAATACGTTCGAAAATATTGTCCAGCATACCACGCATATCAGTTGATAGCGATTTTCCTCGAGAGCTATGCTTTTCGAATTTTGTTTGCACTGCACTTTTCGATATGCATTCTTCAAATTTACGCTCAAAATCTTGAAATTCAAAATAACGTATTTGAAAGCCTTCGGCAATTGCTCCTAAACTGGGCGAATTTCCTTTTGCTTCTTCAATGCGGGCCTGTGTTTAAAATATTACAAAACATTTTAACCTATGACAACACCCATCACTTTTTTCAAACCCATTATTAGGACATCATACCTGCAACGCTTCTCGAGCTGACACGAAGAAAACTCTCTCTGCCGCCTCTTTCTCGTTTGTAATTTTCAATTCCTTGGTAAGAAAGTCTACACAACGTTCGGTGTGCTGTGATTTTACCTACATTGAATAACCAAAGTAAAATATTTTTAATGCGAAGATTATTACAAAATTGTTTTTTTTAATTGTATTTTTAAGCAACATAAAATAGGGTGTTTTAAGCCGGCAAAAGGTGAAATTACCTTCTCAAGCTCCTAAAATATATTTTTGATTATAAAAATTTTATAAACAAAGGAAAGGAAAATAAGTTTAACACAACAACATAAAATTAAGTTTATTGTCTAAACACTTTTCGTTATCATAGTTAATTACTTACAGATTCTTGAAATTCGGGCTCGTTAGCTGATGCATCCCAACGATTATTTAATATGAAAATATTCGGTTTCGATAGTTTTTGGGAAACAGTGTGAAAGAATTGCTTTTCGGCTCTTGTCATTGTCGATTCGGCATTCAAAACTAGCACGAATACATCAGCATTTAAGCAATGATTGTCAATCCAATCGTCTAAATTTGCCGAAACATCTACTCCAGGTGAATCAACAAACACGACATCGTCGCGCAATAAACTGCAACGTTCGCGCGGCCAAAATATGCGCACAAGAGAGCTTTCGCTTAGTTTCTCTTGACATAAAGCGTTGGCTAATTGTTTTATGCTCTGAAATATGAACAACACCAAATAAATGGATTATACAACAATCTTTGTAAATGCGTATCTGCAATTCAAAATGTTTTCATTAATTCTCAGAGTCGAATAAGAAAAAGCCTCATTTTGCTAAAGCAACCAAGCAAATATATGAGATAAGGGAGACGTTATTTTCTAATTATTAGCTTAAATGAGTTATCTTGATGGTTCTCTACCCTCGTTACAACACCATCATATTTAGAATTGTATCTATAACGTTCAATTAGAATTATCCTTCTAGTTAAAATGCAAATTTATTATTAATATTTGATAAACCATAAGGGATTGCATAGAAATGACATAAAGAATTTGGGGGAAATATATGGAAATGACTCTTAACCTTATTTGGCCGATATTTTGAAGAAATCGGAATTTTACTTACCGTTACATTGAGCTTTTCATCGGAGCCCTCTTTGATAAGATATGCTTCAGAACTGTCACTACCCTCAACTTGGCAAAAGCAATTCGTGGTATGACCGATGCCGCTGGGTAAAATTTTTTCGCGCAACATAGCATTTATGACAGAGCTTTTACCATTAGATGTACGTCCGAAAAAAGCGACTTTCATGTGATCGCGTGCTAAAACCTCACGAATGCCAGCCACTTTAAGAGTATAACTTTCAAAAAGTTCTCGTTCGGCTTTATCAACAATTTCTGCTTCTGCATGCAAAGCTTAAGTTTAAAGGAAATGAAAATCTTAATCATAACACAATACATTTTCATCAGTATATATATATATATATATATATATTTACCGTTAATAAATTGTGTGGTTTCATGTACATATTCTTCAATCTCCACATAAATATCGTTGATTTTCCTTTTAGCTCTGACAAACACCTGTAAGGGCGATTTATCAGCGTTCGCGTGCATTGTCCGGGCATCGGGTGTTAATGCAGATGTCATTTCGTATTTAGTTGAATTGTGAGCGATTGTCAAATTCGAAGATGTTTCGTTCGAGTTGTTGGCGTTGCCGCCATTACCAGTGACCATCGAAAGCGTACGATTCAGATAGGCCGCCATTATGTACGAAAATAAATGATATTTAATACAGAAAAGAGTTCTTCTTGTTATAGAAAATAACAACGAATATAAACTTGAAGTAAAAAAATTCTGCAGAAAATATTTCCTTCTCTCGAATCTTTAAACTTCGTTTCAACCTCGTTTCAACTCCAGAACTTTCCTTAAGAATATATTTGACAACTCAATTCAAGCGATATTATTTTTGGCATATAAAACAATGTATCACGATATAAATAATTTTTTAATACACTTTACTTTGTCATCGATTCGTTAATTACTACAAAAACTTTTTTTTTCTCCTCTTTTATTATTCGTTGAATGGTATGTAGTCACTGTCACTGTCACTGGTTTGTAAGTGAGCAGAGAAAAATGCCTGGATTGGTTTTGCGGGTAATATTCTATAAAGGGTAGAGGGCGAAGTGCAAGTATCTTAATAAAAATCTAAATAACTGAAATTAAAAAGAAAGAAAAAGAAATGTAAATATAAAAAAATTAAAATAAATTATAAATAAAATTATAAGTAATAGAATAAATCGTGTGGCCCACAGCCCATATTCAGAGTACGTTCCATGTAAACAAATTTATTTATACAAATATGAATTCGAAATTTGTGACGTCACGATTGTTTAGTCTTACGGAGGTCAATTCGTTTTAATTGTAAAATAAATTTTTTAATGTATAGCTTTGGCTTAGACCAGTGTATTTTTTGGTACGAGATGGGAATATTCAGAGGTATAAATTGAATAAGAAAGGATCTGCTTTTCTAATGGCGAATTGTTCTATCATTAAACCCAAATATTCTCAACTAATATCCAAAAAGAGTTCACATGTCCACGGTTACTTTCTGTAGTTGTCTTTTGTTGAAACTCTGAATCAAGGAAGTTGAAGTCGAAAGTTACGGACCAAATATGAAAATGGACGTAGTTTCTTCAGGCCCAATGTAATTGAGCTGAAAAATCTGAAAAGAACCTAAGAATAGTTAGATACATTAATATATATGAAAGCTGTTAATTGCAAATTTGATCATGATTGGGCTGTTGACCCGCCAAAATGCTTATACCATTCTCACATATTTACATTGTTATATAGAGTATATATAGTAGTCCCATGTGTATGTAGATATATATAACAAAATAAACAATTTTAATTTTAAAAGAATATATTAAAATATACACGTATTGATGTTAACATTTGTACAATTATATGCCGCCCCATTCTACGTAAGAACCGAGAAGAAGAGAAACTTTCGTAAAGAGAGGAAACGAGTCCTCTGAAGAAAAACGGAATGCACTTTTTTTTAAGGAGCAGATATTAAATCATAAATTCCCTTAGAAGTCACACCCTAACACCAGAGAATGCTCTTTTGTCACCGATTACTTGCTCATCGTCATGCTTTTATAAATTTCAAGCCGATGATGTCTGTTTTGGGCACATTTTGCGAAAATATATCGGATATTTAATGCAGTATTGGCGCGTTCATAGGGCAATTAGAGCGTTTTAACATCGTTTACGTTAAAATTGTAGTTACGTTTTGTTGCATTTTTATATCCGATATGTAAAAATGTTCATTAATCGAAATGTACTAATTTCCATAATTTTAAACCCACAAGTAGGTCTTATAAATGAAATAATCAGTTTTAAAAAGTTTATGTTACCACACGGTAAGCGGAGCAAAATACGAGAATGTGGAAAAATAAAACGTTTGCTCAGGGACTAGTCAGGAAAACTACTCCTCCATTGCTTTGTCGAAAAAAGTTGAAGGGTTCAAAGATAAAAAGATAAACAAATTAACATCTATTAATGGATCACTGGAAAATAGTCTTCACGGCTTAGAATTACCCGTTAGGATTCATTTGTCCCGTTAGAAAGAGTATACATCTTAACAATTGCAACTGTAGCGAACACGTGAATAGTAAATAAATTTTTGACGAGAAGACACAAAAACTCACTCATACATTAACACGATGTCTTATGTCGTCTATCAACAAATTAGAAGAGATAGCTCAAATATAATTATTAAAATAAATAAAAAAAACTAGCTAGACAAAAATTTTTTGCGCAGAACACAATACACAATTGCAAAAATTCATATAACAAAAAAAAATTTAGTTTAGTACGCATATGTGTATCTTACACGAATGCAACTGGACCTGTGTATGCGTACTTGGTGATGGTATTATTACGTTTTTAGCTAAATCGTTTAAACTGTAATTCTTTCGTTCATCCCAATTATTATACAATGACATTAGATTTTAATTTAAAACCATTTATTTATACACGTATATATAATAATTATAAAAACCTTAACTAACCTGATCAATTTGTTCAGTCATTTCTTTTGATAAATTGTTCGATTCAGTGTCTATTTGATACTCACTGCTGTTGCTGCTTCCACACAACGTCGAAAATGGCAACAGCACGCCTTTTTACTTCAATTATTTTCAAATTATTACTATATTTTCACAATTTTTCAATTAGAAAAATTGTTTTTCTTTAATGATGTAACAAGAAAATTCTCAACAAAAACTAGTAGACGGTATATTTTCAAGGGTTGCCAATATTAAAAAGTTTTACACATTTTAACGAGCAAAGAGAGTAAAGCATAAGTGTTTTGACAACCATTTGTTTAAATTTAAAATAAATTGAGTTCGTTTCTTGTTGTCATCTTGTCATTAAAAAATCTATTTTGAAATTAATAAGGGAGATTATTGGGAATACAGAGACAACTCTGAAACCTAATGGAGAAATAGCCAAAGACAGCGATAATATCTTTTGATTAATTGTATGTTCTTTTTTCCTATTATTTCAATAACCAGAGAATTAAATAAATTATATATTATCTGTTTTTTTTCTTTTTCCTAACTTTTATGCTCTAATTTTTGAGTCATTCAATTCATTAACTCATTCGTTATTGCACGTATGTTTGAAAGTTGCTTTTAAAGTTGGTATCAATTCTACATCCCCTTTATTAGCATGGTTTCTATTTTTTGATTAAATTTTGAATGACACAGTCAAAGGAAACTAAAACATATGGCTAAATTATAATAATAATTATATTAACAACTATAAATAATGTAACATATTTTATTATTATATTAGCAACTACTATAAAGGAAAATTGAACATATCCACTTAAAAAATCTTGGCATATATAAAAAAACTTTTTGATTCGCGTGAATAAAGAAAGTAACTTAACAATTTCTATTTTACAGAGGACTCACACAATGGTGCGTTATTTCTATTTCCTACAAGTATAGAATGTTCCTCAAATTTTTTGAAACGTAACTTGGTGTTGAACTATTTTTAGCAGTGTCGATATAATTACTATTTTTATCAAAATTTATAGTGCAGAGAAATAACTCCAGGAACTTTATAAACTATATGTGTTTATGAAAAAAAAATTTATTATTGAAAAGATCATTACAATTCATGGTTTCTGGGTATCACTCTTGAAACAAAATTTGTGATTCCTATTTTAGTTTGTCATCGTCAAGTTCCGTTCAAAAGCTAATTAAATCGATTTGCAACAATGTGGCAACAAATAGTTCTATCTGGCAGTGCCATTAAAACTATTGCTGAATCAGTCTAACGGAATTTAAAAAATAAAAGAGCAAACGTGTCCATTGCTCCGCGTGTCTTCTCACGAAAAGCATTAAAATTGGGATATTGGTAAGTTCTAGTAAATTAATAAAGTATATTTTGACAGATGCAATAAAGCTAATAAAGCCATGCCATTGTAATACTGCATAAACAAAAACCAAGCGGCCATTTCGAAATTCTTGTAAATTCTTTAAAATGTTATACAACGAGTAAAAAGCTTTAAAATGGAAAGAAAGCAAAAAATTCAGGTAAATTTGAAAAGATTAGAAAGACAGATTTTCGAATGGAAACCACATCTTCAGTGTGTAAAAAACCAAGTATGCAGAAAGCTCAAACAGCAAATTGAAGATAGCGTCCCCGTAGTTAAACTATGTATTTTGAGAGCGCAAGGTAAGAATCAAACAGTATCTAACATCAAAGTAGTGTTTAAAATTAAAACAACAATTATATTTTCAGGAGTCGAACGTCTACGTACATATGAATTAAATCATTTGAATTCGAACGGTGAAGTGCCTCTAAGTGAACTGATTCAAAAAGCCGCAAGATCAGAAGAAAATACCAAAGGCTCAGATGAATATATGTATAATCTAGTTGTAACCATCTCTGCAACAAAAGCAATCGATTCTGTATCTAATCAGGGTAAACTTGATCAGAAAGTCGTGGAGAAAGCCGATACGCCTCTATATACATGTGTGCCAGATTTATACTGTCGCTCTACACAACATATATCATTAGAAAGCATATGCTTTGCCCGAAAATTCTTCGACTTGAGGGCTCGTCAGGCGGAAAAAGCGTTAAAATCAGTAAGGAACCGCCGCCAAACTCCTGGACGAAAACATAATAAAAGAAAACAAAAATATATTACCCAGGATTTTGAGCAGGATAAAGACCAAGAGTTCTCGCAATTGTTAGAGGCCATTATGGCTGATTCGAATGATGCAGGTAACTTGCAAATCGCCGGCAGCTCTCTTTGTGTTAATGACACTCCAAATCATACTCGTAAAGCGAAGAAACGCAATAGTTGTACAACGGAAATGGAGTTATCGACAAAAAAACAATGTCGAGAAAAATTGGCTGAATATATCAAGTTTAATGACGACAGTAACACGAGTATTCCTCTTGCAACATCACTACAACAAGCAGTAAGTAATTTATTAGTTTTGGAGACCTTAATGGGTCAATCGGTTCATTTTTCATGCTTAACCTTTTAAATTCTAAAAAAATATTCGGGAAAATTTAGACGTTTCGGCCACGTCACAAATGAGGACAACATGTTCCTTATAAATACAGATATCTGCATTTGTGGGAACATAGAAGCATGTTACGTATAACTGTTTAATGGCGATTTTCACCCGAATGGTAATAATTTCAACGTCAGAAGGAGTAGGAAATTCAAATGAATAGGGCGGGGGTCTAGCAGATTAGGCAATTAAAACACCACCACCAATGCGATCCAATGGATGCTTTCTGAAAACCTGGAAAAGTTCGGATGAACGAAAATGAGACTGTAACCAAGTTTCTGTGAAAGCCAAACAGGAAAACTCCGTGCTCACTGAATGTAGGACAGTAGAGCGTTTCTACTTTAGCATTTAAAAGATAAGGTGTACTTTTACGTATCCCAACCCATTTTTTCTATTATCTGATTTAACAGTTCATTTCTATCGGCATTATTTTTGCACTTTATCTCCTCTTTAACTTCTTTTTCTATTATATCACAATTTTTTTTGTTCTTAAGCTTCAATATGAGTGATGGACAATTACTTGCATTTTTTAATGACTTATTTAATGCATTTTTTGCTCTTTTAACCATATCTCTAACCTACTTGTTTGGTTTGTTCACCTCAACCATAATTTTACTCCCATTCTTCTTGACCTAACTGAACAATTTGCTGTAATTTTTTTTACTTATATTAATAAAATGCATCCAACCATCGCATCTATACACTTTATATTGGAAACATGTGAACATCGCGTCACATTCAAACTTGAAATGTCCAACGCACTTTCTATGGAAACTTCTTCTACAATAATCGCCATTCTTGACATTTGACATTCGCTTCCCTACAAATATATTTTACATTTTCTACAAGACAAATTCATTTTTGCCCATGTACTTTTAGTGTTAAAGTAATTGTGTTCACTATAGTTCACTTTCCTTGCGATATTTTTTAACTTTTTTTTTTTTTTGTGTACGAGAAGCCTTAGTTAGTGTTCTTAATATTGATAATGGACCAAATCGGTCAAATTACTCGGGCGCATTACAAAGAAACACTTAAGAAGCAAAATAATTGGTTCTTCGATTATGCACTGCCCCAGATATGCAGGTAAAAATTTCTATAGGGAAACTTTCAGCGTTTGTACAAACATGCGAAACAACGACCACCCCCACTTACAAGGTTTCATATCTTACGGGTCTTTTGTTAGGTGAAGGTGGTGCGTCTAAAAGACTCTGCCACTGCCGGATCTAATTTTCTTACTTACTAAATCTAGCAATGATAGCGCAAAATAAAGTATGCAAAATACTATATTGATATAAATAACAACAAATTTTGATAGTTGTTGCTTTCGGTAAAAACATCTAAAAGAAGGTATTTGTAATTGCACGGGATTATATCGGAAAATGCAAACTTTTCAGTTCCAAAAGTGCGGACGCATTATCGCGTTCATGTTGAAGTTTGAAAGATTATTGAACAAATATTTACATCTGCATCCGGGGCATTGTGAACGCGACGATAGTTATTTCAGTGGAGTACGCATAACGCAATCATTGTATGCAGCACATTAATGTATATGTGCACACAGAAATTCCCCTTAAGTCATTTTTACATCTGGCAATGATGCTGTACAATGAACTGGATGAGATCGTATACGCAAACAAACAACATAAATAATTCTCATCGGGTTTATTTACAATTAGGTATAAGGAGTATCTTCTAGTACGAATATGCAAAAAGGGCGCTCGTCGTTGCATGTGATTATATCGCATAGCGAAGTTTGCAGGTCCCTGTGAACTTTGTAACAGTGCAGACGCATTGCAGTATTGTAGTCGAACATTTGCAAACTCCTTTAACATAGATTTTTGTCTGTGTTTGAGGGAATGCGGACGACAGCAATTACTTCAGTGGGGTATGGCTTTGCATATCCAGTGCATAATTTTTGTAAAATGAAAGGCAAGGCTGGCCAAGAGAACGGATTGCATTTAGTGATTTCACTGAATGAGTACCTTCTCGAGTACGCCTTGTTTTTCATTATAATGGATAAATTTCAAATTGGCTCACTTTTACTTGCGTTAGTAGAGTTATACCACCACAGCATTTGTGTACAAGTACAGTATGCTAGTTGTATGAAAAGCCCCGAAAGGCTTTTCTTACGTCGGTGGGATCCTAACCATCCTCTGAATTGATTTAAACAGGTTTGTCCGTCTGTCCATTCATTTTGTATGCAACCTGCAAGTCTCAATATTTGAGATATTTTAACCTAATTTGGTACACCGACGTGTTTTTGTTTCAGGCACGGATCGCTTTGAAAATGGTTTGTTGTAGTTCGACGTCTTTGTTTTTTAGTCGAATATGACAAAACTTTCAAAATTTCTAGAAAAAATCCCTGAGTAATTCTAGTTCGACATACTAAATTGATGTGAAAATTACGAATCGCCAATCCCCCTGGGGGAACTTATGAAAAGCAAGTTTTTATATGGCAACAAAGTCTGACTAAGATCTTCGACAAGAAGATTGATTTGTTAAAGGTGGACAACATCAGTTCGGGACCCAGGGCTCCCAGAAGAAGATGGAAGCGAGATGTAATTTCATACCGGAAGTGTTGTACGGTATATGGTTGCAGGCCTTGCCAGGTTTTTTATTTATTTATTTATTTGTTTATTACACCTATACACGGAACTCGATTAAAACAAATGACAGTCGAGTTCAATTGACTCTTAAAGTGAAACTTAAATTAATTAATATTAAAACTTAGTATAAGTACAATAAAACAAATAAGAAGGAAAAAAGAAAAAAGCATGTACACAACGATCATAGAGCGACACTCACAACCGGTACAGGACCAAATTGCAAATGAACCCCTAAGCCATCGCAAACATGCATAAGTTTCTTTTCTTGTTTCTTTTAAATTTGTTTTCTGTACTTGTGTTTAGATAACTTGCATTGATGAGAATGGAACCATCGATACTGAAAACGGTAAATTTGTGGACATTAACAGTTTACCTGCATCCTTATCATTATCCGTTGAAAATTCGACAAAAGACTTTAATTTTCAAAGTAATCTTCAAAATCAGGAACATGTTGCTGTGCAACTGAACGAGCAACCGCCAATTAATGTAGAGGAAC